>JADLZN010011383.1:0-59347 GCA_018155175.1 Sinocyclocheilus anophthalmus | reverse complement strand
AAGCTGTGCAGGACCACCACCCACCTCGCTAATAAAGCGTATGCGTCTGATGGCGAGGCGGCTTCCGCTCTGCACGCCATGGCAGTGCTGCAGGTCTTTCAGGCGAAGCTCCTGCAGGCAGCAGACGGCGAGATCCCTCTAGCGCAGAAGCCACTAAGGATCTGCGCGTCGAAAAACGAAGTAGAGGTTGCCCAGTGGCTGGTGGAAAGGCATGTTTAGGTCTCCTGTTTAGAGGCACACTTTGGTTAACCTATCTGACCTCAGGATTCGGAGCCTTAAAGTGCTGCGACGCTCTCTGTGCTTCCCCTCCTGCCTTTTTGGTATGCCGTGGATTCCATTCGGAGCGCTTCGTGGGCTCAAAAATTTCCACAGCAACGTGGTGGATCCCGATCCCTCTCACTCTTTCTCTTTTCCCAGCTTTTTGAGATTAACCCCAGGCCAGCGACGCACCGCCGGTGACTTCTAAACGTTACTTTACTTCCTCCCGACCAATTTCGCGGAGAAAGGCGTGTGTCCTGGGAAAAAGACCAGACCGACAGGCCCTGCTCGTACTGCTCGCCCGCCAGCCGCCTTAACGGATCTTGTCTGATGTCTGAAGAGAGGAGGAGAGCGCGTGAGCGGCCCGGCTCACAAGCGCCACAAGTTCATGTTTTCAAATCTTTGTGTGTTGGATGTTCATTCAATAAAAATGTACATTCTCACAGAAAGAGCTATTTCCTCCTCACTCAGTTAGTGCGGTGCCGCTCGCCCCGCCTCAGAGTAGTGCAGAGCCGCCGCCCACACACTCGCTGTTGCATCCAACGACCAAGCCGCTAAAGCCACTATGCCAGTTCCTGAATGCGTGGGAAGTTATACCGGTAATCTCACGCTGGCTACTCGGTGTGAAAGAGCATGGGTATACCATTAAATTCAGACGCAGACCACCCCGTTTCAGTGGCGTGGTGCAGTCTTAACATTGCCCCGAAAACGCCCTGTCGGGACAGGAGGTATGCGTTCTGCTCGCAAAAGGAGCGATAGAACGGTCCCTCCACAGCACTGGAGACTGTTTTACAGCCGCTAATTTCATGTACCCAAACAGACGATGTACTCCGCCCATTCTAACTCTCCCCATCACAGAGCGCTTTGCCCGGCCCTTTCAAGTGATGATTAACCTGATAACAAAGTCCTGGCTCAATTCCACCCCGGGACTGGTTTCGTCTGTGGATTTTCAAGGATGCAACTACCAATATCAGATAGCCCGCATCACCGAACGTCTGATTGCTTTCGAGGGCCAGTGTCATACTCTGTTCTCCAGTGCGGTCTGTCGTGGCACCCGTTCTCCCCGCGCTGCACAAAGCTCTGGCCGTGGCGCAACCCGATCTCTTCACCGGGGGTTCCCCTGGGCTTGGAACGTCCGCACTTATTTGGTCACACGATGACGTCATCTAGACCCGCGGCTGGGACAGGGTTTGCGAGGGCATGCCGTCTTCGGGCTGTGAGGGTTCGAACACGAGCCGGTGCGCACATAAACCGCTTGTGAGGTCTGGGAGCATGTTCTTACTCTAAAGGAGTTGTTCCCGGCCGCATCTGAACGGCCGTACTGATTCACAACCGACAACATGTGCTGTGGTCTCGTCCATAATCATCAAGGAGTCTTTGACAAGCAGCCCAAAAGCCGAATCTCCTGCTATGGGCGCCGGCACTTCTCTCCATCATGCAGCTCACATCCCCGGGTCCCTCCTGAACCGCGGTTGTCATAGCATCGTTCGAGAGGGGGTTCCTCAAGAGAGAGGTAGGTTTAACAACCGATTCCTGTGTGGTGATCATTGGACCCTCTAAGAGAGTGCGGTGGAAATCTGTTTCGTCCACGCTCGAGAATTCGCACTGCCCCTGTTCTATCTCCCTGTCTCACCTCCCCCGCTTGAAGGGTACGCTCTTACATCGCCCTGGCCCGACCAGGCTGTTTGCGTTTCCTCCTCAGATTATTGCGCACTGGTGTTGAACTCAAGATCAGGGAGTAGGGGCTTCTGTGATAACTCATACACCCGACGGGCCGACCAGCCTGGTTCCTGGCCTGACAGAGCGGCGTGGCGCCGCCCTGGCCGAACTCCCCATTCAGAAGGATCTGCTGTCTCAAGCGATACGTCTCTTGTGTCAAGACCCCGATACCCGGAGTTATGGGCCTTCAGTGTGGCTGCTTCGGGGAATCAGAGAGCGAGCGCTCCTGCATTCCGTTTTCCTCGACACACTACTGTAGGCGCGTGCGCCCTTCACCCGAGGCGTTTGTAATGTCTCTAATGGGGGTGGTTGTGAAATGGTGCCATGATGTCTATTATCATAATCGCCCGCGCTTTGCCCGTATCGGATGTGCTAGCGCGTTTTCTACTACGACTGATAGTGTCTCGCCATCAACACTGAGTCTATTCCGCTATTGCCGCTCTCGTTTCGTTCCCCTGCTGGGTCGGCATCGATCGTTAGGGCACCGCTGGTGGTGAGTTTTCTGTAAGGGATCGAGAAAGATTGCATCCCCCACTCCGCCTTCATCCTGCCCATTGACCTAGAGGTTGTTACGAGCTCTTTCACAGCCACCATTCGGCCTTTGCATCCTTGATATGAAGGAGGCTATCTTCAAAACTGCACTTCTTCTTCCCTCAGGCTTCGGCTTGTGTCAACAGAGCTTTCCCACTGGGATGGGGATGCTATCACGGCTGCTTATACGACCAGTTCGTGGAATCCCTTTACTTAGGGGCCCACTCAAAGGCTATCTCCTCCCCTTGGGCGTGGCTAGGTTATGTTTATTCAAGATATTGCTTTGCACGGCTGTCTTCCCAGATACTTCCTTTTGGCCAGGTTTACAAGCTGGACTTTCATCCTTAGCCTTCCGAGTTCTGGCGGGAGTGACTGATTCACGGTTAGCTACCTCATTCGTGTGTTTGCTCTCGATTAATCAATGTTGTGTTTTTTTAGTATTAACATCCGTTCTCGTGCACCCCTTCCATAATGTTGTATGCTGGGGGGGGGGGGCTTCCCTGTCCTCAGCGGAGCCAACGTTAATTAAATGACATAGGCAATTTCGTCTTCCTGGGCTTTAGACGCTCTTGGCCTTATCTCCACCTATCACTGCGAGCCCAGCCTACAACGCGCTATTGGTTGGCGACGTGTTTGCTGTTCTATCTTCGCTGATTGTGTTACTTGTACCCTGCTCGTAGCCTCTCCACGCGGATTGAATATCTTCCATCACAGACATATCTCCGGGATGATCCGTGAAATCGGAGGGAACCCCTCTTACTATCGTAACCTCGGTTCCCCTGAGAGCGGAACGAGACTCACTGGGGTCGGCCGTGTTCCGCTGCTTCGAACTCAGCCCTGCGTTCAGTAATCAGATTCGACTATTGTCGCGTGCACCGCATTTTATACTGCCTCTCGAGCTCGTCAGAGTGTGGTTTTCAGTGTGGTTGGATGCATTGATGGCATGCATAATCCTTTGTTAATAGCCATCTTTCTGAAAATGAAGCTGATTACTGTATGAATTGGAAGGATGCCAGATGGAAGGGTAGTTGAACGGGACTAATAGATCGGTAGGGGTGTTGATACTAATCCACCACGGGACTCGGGTAAGAAGTGCGACAGGAGACAGGGCACTGTTCAACTCTTTATCTGAAGTATTTAACTGTTCACAGCAGATGGCACAACATTGCTCCAATTGGATTGGATATTGTACAACTTATAGCCACAAAGTGTTAAATGTGGTCTTTCTGAAATAAACAGAATAAAACAAGCATCAGTTTGCATCTGCTAATTACAGACATGTAAATAACAACTTGCTACTGACACGTTATACATGAATCAACATGACCAGGAAAGGATTAACAGTAGCGAGCATACGCATTTGAATCACCGTACATCTTATAATATAACAACATTATAAACAATGTAAGGTTTGATTACACAAGATGAATATTTAAACACAACAACGAAATAAACATCGTCGACTTATAATAAGGAATAATTAAATAAACTTACATTCAGTCACGCACATTAACGCCTGAAGAAATGGCGGAGCAAGCGGCTAGTGAAAGTGAAAGTAAATCGGAATAGCGGAAACTCACGTCAACTAGCGGCACACATTCATAATAAAAGTCCTTCCACTATAAACATACATGGGGAATTTAGAACAGTAGTGCTATGCCGTAAAAACCACCACAGCTGTAAACACAATTTATTCTCAATTAATTTGGTCATCTTTATTTCCTACAAATACAAAATACAATACACTTATTCTTTTCCATGTTGGATTTTAATATTGGTATTGTGGCCATCTCCTCTTCATCTGTCAGTGGTGCTGGTGCAGGTTCTCTCCCCATTTTACGAGTCTCTGCCTTCTTGCTGTTGGCTGAATAGAAGTCAAATGTTTATTTCTTTACACTAATTAAGAAATATATGTTGGATTAGAGAACATTTAGCCTAATTATGTGAAAAGTGCATCAGACTATGTGGAAAAAGACACTGCACATTGAAATAGACACTGGGGAAGTTATTTTAGGATATTGCCATATATGTTTTGTAAAGCCAGCTACACCCATGACCTTTTACGCTTGAAGCTTTTACCTGATTGAAATATGTTTTGTTTTTTCCCGCGGCCACAATATGTTTTTTTTGCCCTGGGATACCATGAAGATTAATATTAGTCAATAATTACCTTTTCTGCCAGTTTCACTCTTGATAAAATGATTTCGAATTACGTTCGTACTTCCGTTGTATGCTAGAAGTCTTTTTTGCGGGAGCTTTTCCAGGGTGAATCGTTAATTTCGAGCTCCCTTTTGATCATGGCTTTCTAGTCCGTGGTGCAACCCGCTAGAATTCAGATCGACTAACTCGAGTTTAGCTGTTCTTAGACCAAACTCCAAGGAGTTGCCCAATCTCAGGTAATTCCACTCAGTCAACTTAAGTCATTTAAACTAAGTTTGTTGAACCTCCTTTCTGGAATACACCCCTGTAGTCCACCATTGTTTTTGATTATTATCATTATTATTATTGTTGTTGCTGTTTTTCTTATTTTTTATTGATTAACACTAGAACCGCCACAGGGTAAATTTTACCAAAAATGTACATGACAGATTTAAAATAAAACATTCAAGTTCCCCATCATTGACGTTTACTAATTAGTGTTTACTATTGTCACTTTGCATTATTGACACTATTTTCCTTATTAATGCTGTTCAGTTGCTTTGTCAAAATCTGTATTGTTAAAAGCGCTATAAAAATAAAGGTGATTTGACTTGACTAAAATTATGTAATTTACAACCCAATGTTGTTAAAAATTATTTAGATAACCATAACAATGGGGACGTTATACCTATAGGGTGGCCAGCGTGTCAAATTTTCCCCACCTATAACTGCATGTAGTTTTGCGCTGTCTTTTTCTTGCCGCATTATGTTTTAAACATTGTGACAGTTCTAGGCAACGCGCGTCACTCACTGTTTAGCGTTCTGCATTCATAATAAGTCAAACTCAAAAAAAAAAAGAGGCGATTTATGAGAAGGTCGTATTAGACACACTAAATTGCCATGAGTGTGTGGAGAGTCCCTTAGGGTAGTAGGTTCCGGGTCGCTCAGCGATCTGACGCTCTCTGACAGTGGATCCAAGATCATATTGACATTTATTCGCTAACGTTACTCTAATTGGTCAACTTGGTTTATTATTAAATTTTTTGTCTTGCCATATCTATTTTATTAGCCTACTGTGTTAGCTATTCTAGTCTGGCCCGTTTCCTGAGACGAAACAAAATCCTCTATAGTGATTCTGAAATAAACCATTTTTTGATTAACTAAATTTCCTGGTTTTTTCTCTATTCAAGATGATAATTTCTATACTAAACCAATGACTAACTATATCATGTGAGCTTGGCGCTTTGATTTGTCATCGATCACCTAATGTCCATGTGTGATTATGATTGCTCAGTTATTGTCTATAGGCTATTTTACGCTAATTTACATAGCATGGGTATAGCTTGGTAATTATACTGACTTGGCTTATAATATTACACCACCCAAATCTTTTAGGCTACTATACCTTCTAATTCCGTTTTTCCAGTGCAGGCTTTTTTTTTTAGCTTAGGCTACTGACTGTAGTGGATTAGTGTAGCCTGCATTAAAGTTTTGAACATAAAACAACAGGACAAGAATATAGTTGATGACTAGACATAATCTTTTCATGACTCTAGACACTTCTTTGTGATGACAGTGGCATAATACAGTGAAATTATATGTTCTTTAGCCATATAAATACAGTTGTCATGTGCGTGGGTAAAATATACCCGCTGGCTCTTTTAGGTATACAGCGACCTCTGGCGGTTCTAGTGTTAAAGAGCATTAACTTACAGTACCATACAAAGGAACAACATCAAAAAGAGAGAAAGGAAACAAAAAAGATAAAATACAACGAATAAAAAGATGCCAGTCAACAAAGCCATAAAATAGTTTTTCTTATTAGTAAATTTGCTCTTATTCACTCAAACACCAAATTTAATATTCATGAGTTTAAATTAATGTTAAAAACAGTGTCATGTAAACTTACCCTAAATGTACCTGATTATTCAAATAGTAGTCCTTTTAATAATTTCTGGTTTTGCTGTGTTTGCAAATGATAAGGAGTTTATGCAGATTTTGCAAACCAGCCACAGCAGAATAATGCCACAGTGGAGAAGAACATGGCAAGGTTTGTCATATTCAATGCAATAGACTTTGACTGTGCATTTTTGTTCATATTTTCATCATCATTTGAAAATTAAAATTTTGTATGTATGGCCAAACATTGTTTGTGTTTAATTCATTTCTTACCGTCCCATCTCTGATTTTACTCTGTTATAGATCCTTTCCAGGACTATTTGGGGGGAAAATGCTAGTGAAAAAGGGATCACATTGTAATTTTCACTTATAAAGAAGGATATGTACTGTGAAGTGTTTTCCAATACAGTTTTACCTTGTAAATAAATATATGGAGAAGACACTCAAAACCTCAGAAGAGTTAAACCTCTTGCAGGCAGGAATGGGTCGCAGAACCATCAGCATCGCAGAAGATGCTGACCATTCAAGGGTGAGTTGAGTTGGTGTAGGAGGAAATAGGTATATATCACTCTTGACTAAAAAAAGAAAAAAAAAGAAATATTCGGAATGTACATACACTGTCTTTTCTTTTAAAAATACTTCTTAATGATACACAGTTGTCCAAGAGGCTTGAGGAGGCGTATTCTAAATTGGCTGAGTTGAAAGGAGCATGGATGTTGTACAAGGCTGTTGGTAAGACTGAAGCTTACTACCTTTATCTACTGCCTTATGTTTGTTGGCAAACTTGATATTTTTTCCTTGTAGGTGGAGTCCGAAGGTGCTTAACTCAATTCAATTGCAGGTGGAAAGTCGACCTTGTACATTGTACCAGTGCAAGGAACACTTGATACTTCCCCTCTTCCCTACTCAGCCAAGAAGTTTGCCAAAATGCCAACAGAAAACATGCAAGTTCAGTTATTGACAGCACATGTGGCATCTTGTGAAACCATGACACCGTCAACTGACTCAGATGAACAGGCAAGGAAAAATTTCCTTTGGAGTCTACATGAATAGATTATAATTGTGTTGTCCTCTGGCTAATGTTTGTATGTGTGTTGGTTGGTTGGTGTGGTGAGGGGGGCGTGGTGCAGCGAGGTCTACAGCGAGAGAGAGAGAGAGAGAGAGAGAGAGAGAGAGAGAGTAGGGAGACTGGCAGTAAGTAGTAAGTAGGTAAAGTGCAAAACTGACAACCCCTGGTATCCTATGCCGGTAATTGGCGTGAGTAAAGCGGATGACAAGGAAACAGGACAGAGAGAGAGAGCGAGAGATGCTGGACTGAGGACTCGTGGATGCAAGACTTCAACTCTGTTGAACTGTATTGAGTTGTACGAAGATTGAATAAGAAAGCGCAGAGAGTGTGAGTTTTGTTTTTGTTTTTGCTCAGTAACCCTGACCCTGCATTTTTCCTTTCCACACAACCCCTGAACCTACAGCTGGTTTGTTTGATTTCTAATAATTATGAATGGATCCGTATATCTTTATATATAGTCAGCTTAAGGCGACTGGTATAGTGTCTGTTGGCAACTCCGTGTGGTCCTGTTTGGTATTGCAGCTTGACTTGTAGTTATAGAAAATGCTCTAAACAAATTGGACTTTTATTTTTTCTTCAGTTTTTGCTGTTGCACTGTATACATAAATTGTGAATTATGAAAATTTAAATTGTTTTTATCTTGAAAAATTTTTGCAGGAGATATAGTTTTGTGAGAATCATCCTCAAACTTAATCTTGAACTTGGTAATGTGATGGGACGAGGTGAACAGAACACTCAAATGCAGAGGATTAGATGCAAACAGAGGTTTATTCTCAAAAAGGTGAACAAAAATAAAGCTGTAACCAAAACAGTGAGCAAGTCTCTGGAGTAATCCAGCTTCGGTCGGCAGAGGGATGCGGACCAAACACGCTGATTACTTCCCAAGACCCAGCGCTCACACAGGACCAGCAACCTGAAAGTAGAGTGAGGCACAGGGCGGCAGTCCTTCGCGCTACGTGTCCTGGGGTACAGGTAAATACAGAGATCAGAGCAAAGCAGAGCACAGAACATCAAACGCATCGAACACAAAACAATCTACTCACAACAAGGACTAGACATAAGAAAAATATAAAAGAAAGGGTAATAAGCAACAGGTGGAGTAGAAGCAGCTCATGATCAGCGCTGATTGCACCGGTCACGAGCCACCGAAAAAGACATGACAACATAGACAGCAGAAGGAGCCAGGAAGGCACCCTGACCCGTGACAGTACCCCTTCCCTCAGGGATGCCTCCTGGAGGCCTCACCATGGCGCCGATGGAACTGGTCGATGAGAGCGCGATCCAGAATGTTGCGAGCCGTAACCCAGCATCTCTCCCCCGGACCATAACCCTCCCAGTCTACCAGGTATTGGTGACCTCTACCCATACGCCTCACATCGATCAGCCCGCCGTACCGTATAAGCCGGCAACCCCTCGAGAGTCTGGGAGGCGGGGGGGGGGGGCCAGAGGTCTGGGGCTGAAGGGGGGAGCGAATAACGGGTTTGATCTTAGATATGTGTAAAACCGGGTGAATATTATTAAATGGGGGGGGGGTAAACTTGAGACACACCGTCACTGGACTGAGCACTTTAGACATGATAAACGGTCCAACGAATTTGGGTCCCAGTTTACGTGAGGGCAGTCTGAAGTTGATGTCCTTAGATGACAACCAGACTCTCTGACCACACACGTAAAGTGGGGGCTTAGTACGGTGACGGTCCACTGACGCTTTGTTCCTCTCGCCAGTCTGGGTGAGGGCTTCTCCGGCGATCCTCCAAGTACGGAGGCACCTCTGAATGAACGCATGTGCGGATGGAACAACAGCATCGGTTTCTTGGGAGGGGAATAATGGTGGCTGGTAGCCTAAACAGCACTGGAAGGGAGACAAACCCATAGATGAGACCGGGAGGGAGTTATGTGCATACTCTACCATGGTTAATCTGGAATTCCAAGACGACGGTTCGGCAGACGCCACACAGCGCAGAACCCTCTACAAATCCTGGTTAGCACGCTCGGCCTGCCCATTAGTCTGTGGGTGATAACCAGAGGATAAACTCGCAGTCACCGCCATCTGTCGACAGAATTCTGTCCAAAACCTAGACACAAACTGGGGACCCCTGTCAGAAACCACATTCGGAAAATGTGATCCAAGACAACAGTCGCTGTCTCCCTCGCTGAGGGTAATTTGGGGAGGGGAATGAAATGAGCCGCCTTAGAGAACCTGTCCACCACAGTGAGGACTACCGTCATGCCACTAGATGGTGGTAGGTCGGTGATGAAGTCCATCGCTATGTGTGACCAGGGCCGCGAAGGGACTGATAGTGGCTGGAGAAGCCCTGCTGGGAGTCGATTGGAGCTCTTACTCGCAGCACAAACCAGACAGGCCGACACGAACTGACGAGCATCCCGCACCACGGACGGCCACCAAAACCGCTACTTGATCAACATGCAGGTGCGAGTCACTCCTGGGTGGCAAGCTAGTTCGGACGAGTGGCCCCACTGTAGGACGCTAGTTCGGACTGACTCGGGCACAAACAGCAGAGCCTCTGGGTTCCCCGCGGGAATAGCAGCGTTGCGTAACACCGCACGGACCTTGGATTCCACCCCCCAGGTGACCGCCGCCACCACCCGTTTTTGTGAGGCAGAATGGGCACAGGGAGGGTGGGACTAGTGTACCCAATGTCACCGATTCTAATTCTGCAACACACACTTATAAAATGTCAGATTTAAGACACAATTTAAATTAATTTTGGACCAGTCACAGAAGACTAAGTGCGACTCTCTGGAGGAAAAAAAAATACACAGCAAGAGCAAGAAGGGAATAACCACTCAAAGGTAAGTATTAACCATAGAAACTATGTATTTTTGTACCCCTTTTAGATTTTTTTCTTAGTAACTCTTCAAATGAAATGGGGAAAAAACTGAAACAACATATAAACAACAGTATGTGTCTCATTCAATTGGAATATCAAATGAGAAATAAAGACAATGTCTCAGTTCAAATTCAGTGTCTCAGTTCAAATTCAAGGAAAAGACAAAAAAAAATGAAGAGGGGTCACGTGAAAAAATTTAATAGTGCCTTTAGTCCATGAAAAATCAGTTTCTCAATCCAGCGGGTCCGTAATGAAGGGGGAAGAAAATTAGTTCAGTCCAGTAAGAAGGAAAAAAAACCCAAAAGTGATTAAGGGAAAAAAATGGTTTGTCCTACCAATCAATATTTCACACTCTTGAAATAATGTCACCAGGTATGAATCAGATGGGAATGGCTCGCCAGTCCAAGCAACATGCACACAGCAACAGGCAAGGACAATTATTAGACGACAATCTCAACCACTGGAGCTCGGGATCGACAGCAGAAGAAACACTCACACACATATGCACAGAAAGAAAAGGGGAGAGAGAAGAAAGAAAAAACCCGGCCTTGCAAACACAAAGCCAAAATAACAATCATTAATCACATTTTTCAAATATTCACACTGTCACATCTCATTTCAATTTCAAATAAACTTAAATTAAAAAAACTGTCTGTCTGATTAATTTTACTCTTCTCATACACGGAGAACACATGCTAATCAACTCACATGCGGTTGATACACTAGAAATCTATGTACAGGGTTAGCAACCTAGCACCTCGTGGTAATGAACTTCACCAAGAAAAAAAAACAATCTCGCATATATATATATATACACATTGTTTTTCCAACATTAAACACTTTATGCATTTACCTTTTTTCTCATAACTCTACATTGCCATTTTATTGGAGAACTGCATTAATGTAAACACTTCACCATTTCCATATATACAAATACTTTATTCGAATACACAATCTCACATTCAAAACTTCAAAACTTACTGCCAAATCTTATAAAGAAAATATTACTCACCAAGGAGAAAATAATCCATATAAAGAAAAGGGAAAAAATGAAGCGATTCTATTAAACACGTTGCTTCCGCTTCTCTTTGCGCAAATCTTCCTTTTTTTCTACTTAAAAGCTTGTGTTCAATACAATCCAATTTCAAAAGTTTCACACTTAATTTATATGTTTATCTCTTATTATCTGAGCTCTGTAAAGCAAACACACTCGTTTGATTTCTCTCACATCTTCTCTCTAACGATCTCTAGGGGCGGGACTAACCTCTAGCTTCATCCAATCAGCGATCTCAGATTACTCTGACTAGTTTCAATTTGGATAAAATAAAATAATTTTTTTATCAATCTCTCTTATTATTGGTATAACATTTTGAGTAGAGTTGAGGATATTCTTTCTATTCTACATATGAAGCATAAGATTTTCCCAAGCTTCTATTTTAATTTTTTAGTGACCTGGGTTACACTAGACTCAGCCTCAAAGATACATGACAGCGCATCGGGTTTACCTTTCTTGGACCCCGGGCGGTAAGAGATGGTAAACCTAAACCACCCGAAAAGCAATGCCCAGCGAGCCTGCCGAGAATTTAGTCTCTTAGCGGTGCAGATGTATTCGAGGTTTTTGTGGTCAGTCCAAACAATAAAAGCGACCCCCGTGCCCTCTAACCAGTGACGCCACTCCTCCAGAGCCAGCTTAATAGCAAGTAACTCCCTATTCCCGATGTTGTAATTCCGTTTCCGAGAGGGTTAAACGTTGAGAAAAGAAGGCGCAGGGATGCATTTTCTCGTCCGAGGGTGATCTTTGGGACAAAATAGCCCCAACCCCCACCTCAGACGCATCCACCTCCACAATAAGCTGACGAGACGGGTCGGGTGTGGTTAAAATGGGAGCCAAAATGATCTTAAGATTTTCAAACGCAGTCTGAGCCTGCGATGACCAACTGTAACGCTTCCTAGTGGAGGTGAGATCGGTCAGAGGAAGGGCGACCTGACTAAAGTTCCGAATGAACCGCCTGTAAAAATTGGTAAACCCCAGAAATCGTTGGACCGCTCTACGACTATCTGGGGTGGGCCAATCAACAACTGTTTTTACTTTGGTAGGATCCATTCGGATACCCTCGGGAAAGAGGATAAATCCCAGGAACGGAACGGAACAGACCGTGCGTGAAACTCGCACTTCTCCACCTTGGCGAATAAACGATTCTCAAGTAGCCGCTGGAGCACTCGCCTGACGTGCTGGACATGATCGCGCTCGTTCTGGGAGAAGATCAGGATATCGTCGAGGTAAACAAAAACAAACCGGTCAACCATGTCATTGACGAGTGCCTGGAAGACTGCCGGGGAGTTAGAAAGCCAAAACGGCATGACCAAATACTCAAAGTGCCCCGTGGGGGTGTCAAAGGTGGTCTTCCATTCGTCCCCCTCCCAAATCCGAACTAACTGATAAGCGTTGCGGAGGTCCAACTTCGTAAAGATAGTTGCCCCCTGCAAGAGCTCGAAGGCGGATGACATCAGTGGCAAAGGATAACGATTCTTCACCGTGATGTCATTCAACCCCCAATAGTCTATGCAGGGGCGCAGCGAACCATCCTTCTTCTCTACGAAGAAGAACCCCACCCCAGCCGGAGAGGAAGTGGGTCGAATGATGCCTGCTACCTGAGAATCACGAATATACCTCCATGGCCTCCCTCTCAGGTCTGGACAGAGAGTAAAAGTAGAGCAGTTCCAGGCAACATCAGTATCGCACAGTCGTACGGGCGGTGCGGAGGCAGAGATGAAGCTCGGGGCTTACTGAAAACCGCTCTCAAGTCATGGTAAGCCTCCGGTACATCCGCCAGATTCACAGGCTCCTCCTGCAACACAGAACAAAACATTACAGGGGAAAATGCAGCACCCAAACATTGAGCCAAAAAGAAAGGGCTCCAAGCCAACACGGAGTTAAGAGCCCAGTCAATGTGGGGGTTATGCTTAATCAGCCAGATGTGCCCTAAAACCAGGAGGAAACGAATCTCCTCAGCATGATTGCTGGAAAGTGTGAGTGTTACAAACTTAGTAGCATGGGTAATACTGGTGAGAAGGGTGCCACAAAGTGTTCTGGCTGATATAAGCTCGGCCAGGGCAACAGACGAAAGTCCCAAGCGTGTGGCCAGCCCGGAATCCATGAAATCGCCCTTCGCTCCTGAGTCAATCAATACCGAAACCTGATATGCAGCCCCATTGCCAGTAAGGATAAGGATAAGGATAAGGATAAACTTTATTTGTCCCCGAAAGGAAATTTGTCTTGGGCAAAGTGCTACAGTGTTGTTCTAAAGTATAAAATGTAAAATATGTACAGTGCAAAACACAGTAAAGTGCTAATATGCTATAGGGGCATTGTTTTTGGTAGAATTTCAGCATTTTTATCGAGGCAGGAACAAATGAAAGCTTCAGTCTATTAGTTTTACACATTGGCATTCTAAGTCTCTTTCCCGATGGTAATGACTGGTATTCGCTGAAAAGAGGATGTTTGGAATCAGTACGGATACTTATTGCTCTTTTCATCACTGCCTGTTCATATAAAGTCTGTATGGGCTCATATTGTTTTATTCCTATGATTTTCATAGCTGTTTTGTGAATATGAGCCAGTGTGTTTTTCAGTTGAACAGACAAGTTTCCAAACCAGACTGTAATTCCGTAGCGAATAAGACTTTCAAGCGTGGCTTGGTAAAAAACAAGCAAGATATTGCTATTGCCATACAGTCTCAGCCTTCTTAAAAAATAAAGCCTCTGTTGTAGTCGTGTACACAGACTGTCAATGTGTGTCTTCCAACAAAGAGCACTGTCCATATAAAACCCCAGGTATCTGTAAGATGTCACTTGCTGTATCACTGTGTCTTTAATGATCACAGGCTTGTGTTCAGATACACTTCTTGGGTCAAGGACCATTTCTTGAGTCTTATTTACATTTAGCACAAGACAGTTCTTGTCACACCACTGAATGAAAGTATCTATTTCACTGTGGTAGGATGATAGATCCATGTCTTTGTGTAAGAGACTCAAAATGGCAGTGTCATCAGCATATTTCATGATATAATTATTAATATATGTGCTCCTGCAGTCATTCGTGTATAAAGCAAAAAGCACAGGCAATGAAACACAACCCAGTCCTGTGCTACTATATCTGACCTCAGAAAGCAGAGGTGGCGGTTTACAATGGAATTACACCCTAAGGCCGAGACCCCTTCGAGCGCCCCCCCCCCAACCCCCCCCCCCCCAAAAAGTCAAGTCAAGTTCAAGTCAAGTCAACTTTATTATATAGCGCTTTTAACAATACAGTTTGTGTCAAAGCAACTGAACAGCATTATTTAGGAAAATAGTGTGTCAATAATGCATAGTGACAATAGTAAACACTCATTTTTTCAGTTAAAGACCGTTCATCATTGAATTCAGTTATGTCAAAATCCAGCTCAGTTTAAATAATATCTTAGCAATCATGTCAACGATAACGCTGGAAAAAAAGTGTCCCCAACTAAGCAAGCCAAAAATGACAGTGGCAAGGAACCAAAACTCCAACGGTGAAAGAATGGAGAAAAAAACCTTGGGAGAAAACAGGCTCAGACAGGGGGCCAGTTCTCCTCTGGCCAGACGAACCAGCAGTACGGAAAAAATCAATTTAAGACGTAATAAAACAGACGATCAACACTATTAACGGCAATTATTATATTTTGCAATCAAACTTATAGCAAAATGTGGTAGTTATGTATGTTGTTTCATGGTTGGCATCATCTGAGGTCCTATGAGAGGTTGGCATCATCTCTTCTCAGATGTTCTGGATCCAGACTCAAGCTTGTGTAAATCCTAGTTACCACAAAAACAGAGAAACAAATAGAGACAAAATTAGCGTAGCTGCTATTCCAACCAAACAAAATTGATTTGCTTAACCCAAACTAAAGAATAATAATCTGCATTTGATCAGATATAACTGCAGTAAAAGATCATGAGATGCATTATTTGAATGATTGGCCAAAGAGATGTGTATTTAATCTAGATTTAAACAGAGAGAGAGTGTGTCTGAACCCCCGAACGTTATCAGGAAGGCTATTCAAGAGTTTAAGAGTAAAATGCGAAAAAGCTCTGCCTCCTTTAGTGGACTTTGCTATCCTAAGTACTACCAAAAGTCCAGAATTTTGCGACCTTCGGGAGCGTGATGGATTGTAGCGTGGTAAAAGACTAGTTACGTAAGCAGGAGCAAACCATTAAGGGCCTTATAGGCAAGTATTAATATTTTGTAACTGATACGGAACTTGATTGGTAGCCAGTGCAGAGACTGTAAAATGGGGGTAATATGATCATATTTTCTTGAACTGGTAAGGACTCTAGCCACTGCATTTTGGACTACCTGTAGCCTGTTTATTTAAGATGCAGGACAACCAGCTAGCAGTGCATTACAATAGTCCAGTCTTGAGGTCAACTGAACTAGCTTTTCTGCATCAGAAACAGGTATCATGTCTCGTAACTTGGCAATGTTTCTAAGATAGAAAAATGCTGTTTTTGTAACATGGGAAATATGATTTTCAAAAGACAAGTTGCTAGCTAATATAACACCCAGATTTTTGACTATAGAGCTTAAGCGACTCTCCTAGTCAGTGGATTAGGTATCTCAGTTCTCACCTCGTCCTTGAGAAGATCTTTTCCAACTCTCATCTTCTTTTTTCTTTTGGAAAAGTTAACTGAGGTTAACATGTAGAGCTTGTCTTCATCCACTTGGTAGCCGATGCCCAAGGCTTTGTTGTCTTCGTCCCTCATTTGATTGGGAAGAATTAAGGTGGTTTTACCTTGTTTCTTTGTTAGAACCTCCGCCTCCATTCCTTGCCTCCCACAGGTAACAACTCTTTTAATAATTTAGTGGGTACAGGATCTAATAGGCAAGTTGTTGGTTTAGATAACTTTATCTCTTCCTGTCCTATAGTTGTAAAGCAATGCAGTTTATCTTTTGGTGCGATGAATGAAGCTAAAGTATTATACGCGGTAGAATCTACATTTGTTATTGTATTTCTGATGTTATCTATTTTCTCAGTGAAGAAATTCATAAAGTCATTACAATTAAACTGTGAGGGAATATTTAGATCGGGGTGTGTGGTTATTTGTTAATCTAGCCACTGTAATAAATAAAAACCTTGGATTGTTTTGGTTATTTTCTATGAGTTTGTGGATATGCTCGGCCCTGGCAGCTTTTAGAGCCTGTCTATAGCTGGACATACTGTTTTTCCACGCAATTCTAAAAACTTCCAAGTTAGTTTCTCCATTTGCGCTCAAGACTACGAATTTCTTTCTTGAGAGAATGGGTATTAATGTTGTACCATGGCACAGTATGTTTTTCTCTAACCTTCTTCAATTTGATGGGGGCAACAGCTTCAAATGTATTAGAGAATATAGTGCCCATGTTGCTAGTCATTTCGTCTAGTTCATGTGTACTTATTGGTACACAGAGCAGTTGAGATAAATCAGGCAGGTTATTTGATAATCTGTCTTTGGTGGCTGGAACAATAGTTCTGCCCGGACGATAACGCGGAGCCATTTAGTTAATATCAGTAATACGCAGCATGTATGATACAAGGAAATGGTCAGTAACATCTTCGCTTTGAGGTACGATATCTATATCAATAAGATCAATTCCCTGCGCTATAATAAATCTAGCGTATGATTAAAACGATGAGGGGGCCCGGTGACATTTTGCTTGACTCAAAAAGAGTTTATTAGGTCAGTAAACGAAAGTCCTAATGCATCATTTGTATTATAAACATGAATGTTAAAATCTCAGACAATTAGCGCTTTATCAACAGTAACCAATAGGTCTGAGAGGAAATCTGCAAATTCTTTTAGGAAATCTGTATACGGCCCTGGTGGTCTATACACAGTAGCCAGAGCAAGAGATACGATAGATTTCTTTTGCATATCTGACAGTGTAACATTAAGCATTAGTATTTCGAATGAGTTAAACCTGTATCCTGTCTTCTGAATAACATTGAGAATATCACTATATATTATTGCAACACCGCCACCACGACCAGTCAGACGGGGCTCATGCTTATAACAGTATCCTGGTGGAGTAGACTCATTTAGACCAATATAATCATTAGGTTTTCGCCAGGTTTCAGTCAAGCAGAGTACATCAAAACGATTATCTGTGATCATTTCATTTACAATAACTGCTTTGGGTGAAATCCAAATTCACAGTTAAATCGTTTTGTATTACCTATTTTTATTAGCCATTTCACACAATTCAGAAAAACAAAAATGTGCATGAACTATAGGCCTGTATTTATAGTATTATGAATGAAATGTGTGTTATTTGGAAGAAAGTCGAAGTGTGACTGACTTTAGCCCACTAATTCCATTAGAGCATTGCTCTATACCAGTGTTTCCCAACCTTTTTTAAGTCGTGGCACCCTTTGGAAATTTAACAAATTTGTGGCACCCTACAAAATAAATTGTCACAATATTAAAATTTTTAAATTCGATATGATACTTTGAAAAGTATTGATATTCGGTACAGCAGGGAAGAACTGCAGAATATAATGTCATACAGATATTTTTAATATTATACATTTTTTGTCTATGGTGGCAATCAGTAGGCTAATTTCTAATGAAGAGACCAATTTAGATGTCATAGACAGATTTTCATGTAGGCTTTTATTCATATGTAAACATTGTTTAATTACCATTATAACTAGCTATCTCACACATTTTTGCTCACTCAGTGTATTTTTGATTTTACAGTGGGGTAATTTTGGTGCAGTAGCACCAGAAATTCGAATGGTTGGGGGGAGGGGAGGGGCAAGGTTGTGTCATACGTTTGTTATATTTGACTGTAAGTGCCCTGTGAAGTGGACATTACCGGATATTCCTCCATGATTCCAGTTCGCAGGGAAAAGGGGGGGGAGCGTATATGTTCCATACAAAGGGCATTTAAGTGTGCGGGATGTGAATTTAAATTGTATTTATTTACAGAGGTATATTATGTCCCACTTCACGCTTCTCTAGTAAGTTTCGTCTGTGTGAAGACGCTGCAGGCAGCGGCGCAACGCAAATCTGTAAATTAATATTCCGAAGTGAAGTAAACTTCAACGGATTTCCCCTGCTCAGAGAGTAGGGAGCAATGGACACTGTGTAGGGACCAGGTCAGTCGGAAACACAGTTCATGCACGTAGCTCACTTCTAACGAGCTTGTTATCTGAATCGGGTGTGTTAACTAAGAGAGACGTGCAAAACATGCAGAGTGGGAGTGCGCGAGGACTGGGATTGAGAACCGCTGGTCTAGAACAATTCTTACAACACGACGTAGCTGGGCACCGCCGGTGTGCCTACACTCATAGAAAATAAAGTATTTGAATTTTAAAGACGTGGCGCAACGCTGCGCTTCTCGTCCGGTGCACGACCGCCTGAAACGCTGTTTTTTTTTTCACTTCCGAAAGCGGATGATGTCAGGAAACAGTGGTTGCAATTTACTTTTTAACTCTGTTCCTGAGCATTATAACCCCAATGCTATTGTGTGCTGCACATTTTACTAAGGACAGCTTCCACAACACGAGTGAGAAGTGCCGGATTCGCCAAAAGCTTTTGTTGAAAGACGGAGCAAGGGGGCATGGCAGTACTGAAACACTGTCTAAGCTGTTTGCCAATCACAACGCACTGGGACAGCTAACCAATCACAACACATTTTGTTTTTCGGAAGGCGGACCTTCATCAAAGCCGGAACTAATCGAGCCGTTTGTGCCAGGATGGGGAGAAAGGTATTTTAATAATGTAAATTATGTGAAAAATAATGCGTTTTTCGAACCAACAAGCATGAGAGCATGTTCTAGTACACCCCCAAAAACAAAATCAGACTTTGTCAAAGAGCATTAATAGGACCCCTGAAGATATCAGCACAATAACACACTCAGCAAAATGTTTGTCCTGATCGATCACAATCCAAGAAAATATGAGACTATAATTTGTCCAATACGCACACACCTTCTTCCTGATGTTTTCACGATACCTTTCTGGGTTCTTCGAAGTAAAGTTGCTTATGCTATCATGGAGGGGACAGAAAACTCTCGAAACTCATTTTAAAAGATCTCAGTTATTGTGTTATGGAGGATGAACAAAAGATTAGGTAATTGGAAAAACAGAGGAACATAATTAAAGACAGATTTTTCATGTTTGGGTTGAAATCCCTTTAAACATCACAAACATTATATCTATATATAATAATTATAGATATATAATTCTGTTTTTTTTCTTACATTTAAGGAGGCTGGTAATGATGTTGCTTTCAGTTCTGTAATTGACACTGTCACCATTGATACGTGTGAGGACCAGCCAGATGCAGTCATTCTGTTAAACAACAGTGATCCATCAGTTGCATGATCCCTGCCAGCTCTGTTATGATGATGTCAAATGATGATGTACCTCAATATGAGGGAAGTTCTAGGAGTCTCATTGACAACAACAGGTAAAAATCTAAAATATCCAGGGAGTGGACTTTGGTAAGCTTTGTCAGTCCGTAAAATGCTCTTGATGATATTAGACGAATATTGTGTCAGATAAAAAGTGTTGTGGTAAGGCTCAAACTTACCGTTTAAGGGAGTGGCAATATGCAGCACTCTTCGAAAGTGATGTCAGTGACAGCGAAAGTATACCTTTCTCACATTCCTATGCTCTATTGTTTGTACAGCACTCTAGGTAAATAACAGTCCGACTATAACCGTCAATGCACCCATGAAACACAAATCTCCACGCAATTAATTTGTGGTTTGAATCAATGTGCCTAAAAAAAGAGAGAAAGAAGGATGTGTTCAAACTGGCATGATAAAAACATAATATGACTGATACGTACTAATGTCATTGTAATACTTACCAAAGATGATTTGGTCCTCTAACATTATACACTCTCCTCCTAATTGCATGTCTTGTACGGATCATGGTGCCAACAGGGTCAACTGCTGCCAGTCGCTCCCGGACACGTCTTCTTTGGATAGAGAGACTTCCTATGCAATTGAACAATGTCATCATCATCAGTATAAGCGCACTTGACATCAAAATGACACGATTAGATATCATGTTAATATTTTATATATAATATGCTTGCACACTTGCCTTGGACAAGTGTAACTCCGGCATTAGGTGTATGACTGATAATTGAATGAATCAGTGCATCGAGGTCAAGATCTGAAATTGTGCTGAAATTAGTCTCAATGCCATACTGAAGGCATCGTCTCCGAATGGTTCGACAGCTTACACCCAGACAGGTAGAGATAGCTGTCCATGACATTCCTGTTCCTCTTAGCTGGCCAGCTGCTCTCTGGCCACATCATACCTGTGTAAGGAAAGGAAATGCAGACTTTTAGTATTGAATGTACTTGTGGAATTATGTCAGATGCACTTTAGAATTAATCTTCATTACATTGTAATTCTGCACTGAATTTGTATTTATTTTTTTGCTGCTTGCTCAAATTACTTCATTAAAATGAGTTAAAGCAACACAATTCCTATACATTAATAAATTCACATGTAGTCTACAATTACGTTTTAATCTACATAATTGACTATAAGGTAAACTTCGTTTTAGAGGAACTGGATGATAATTACCAATAGCCAATGTCGTATTTTTATCTGTTGGTTTTCGAAATACTGTTGTATGTAACGTTAATGACTTTTTAATCTTAGTTACTTTCACATCCAAATAAATGATCGAATCACGGCTCTTTTCCAGTGTGAATTTAATTGATTGATCATATTTTCGAATTAATGAATGACACAAATAGATAAAGGCTAATTCTCGTTATTCTCGTGAACAATAATCAATCTATGGCATCCAAACCTTAATATATGAATAAAACGGATTGTTATTATAGATATGATCCTGTTCAAATTTACCCATGAATAAATTGGCATAATTTAATGCTATTGGAGTATTAACTTGTAGATAAATCTTTCTCAAATAAATATTAAAAAACATAAAAATGAAAATACTCACCTTGGTCGCCCTCCAGTCCTACACACAGATATTCGAATCGCTGGTATGAGTTGGGGGTGAAGGATTATTTCCAGCTGCAATAACATTTCTGAGAGGCTGTCATGTAACTTCGATAGCATGGACGTAATTTGATTATCCTATATGCAAAGAGAATACGTTAAACTGATACTATCATCTTTTTCATGTCATGTCTACAACTAATAATTAGGCTACCTGAGAGTGTCTCAAATGGTCCAACATCCTAGACAGGTTATTGGAGGAACATTCTCGTATTCTATTACAATGCTCCATGCTGTTAAAATTTCTTGCTAGCATAGTTTCTTCATAAAATGTCACACAAGCGTTTAGGTCGGTGAAATATCTTTGTACATCGTTGCACTGACATCTAATGCAGTGCAACAAAATTATACAATTTAATATAAAATTTCCATTAAACATTGTGGAAATTGCAGGATAATAGCGTTGCGTTTTACACCACAGAATTTCTCACAGAATAACTCATTTTCGGACGCACTCGGTCTCTCGCGCACTGTCGCTCTCTTTCGCACGCATTTTCGGTCTCTCTCGTGCATCTTGCTCTCTCTCTCTATCTCTCGCGCACTCTCGGACGCACTCTGTCTTTCTCGCGCACTGTCGCTCTCTCTCTCCGCGTTCGCTTCACTTTTGTCCATCCCGGCGCCTCATAGTTAACGATGTGTTGAGAGACATGGTGAATCACTTTGTCTTTGTGTATCTTGACGATATCTTGATATTTTCTCCGTCTCCGCAGGTACACACTCAGCATGTTCGCCAGGTGCTACAACGGCTGCTGGAGAACCAGCTTTATGTCAAGGCGGAGAAGTGCGTCTTCCATGCCCAGTCGGTTCCGTTCTTGGGGTTCGTTATTTCTGTGGCAGAGATCAAGGCGGACCCCTGTAAGGTAAGGTCCGTTGCCGAGTGGCCAGCTCCTAACTCTCGTAAGGCTCTGCAGCGGTTCCTGGGGTTTGCCAACTTGTATCAGCGTTTCATCCGGAACTTTGGTCAGATTGCTGCACCCTTAACGGCACTCACCTCTCCTAAGGTACCATTCAAATGGAAGGTTGATGCACAGGAGGCCTTTGATGAATTAAAGTCCCGGTTTATCTCTGCTCCTGTCTTGTCTATTCCAGACCCTGAACGTCAATTCATTGTTGAGGTGGATGCCACCGATGTCGGAGTAGGCGCGGTCCTATCACAGCGGTCACCCCAGGATTGGGAGGTGCACCCCTGTGTCTTCCTCTCCCACCACCTGAGTCCCCCAGAACGGAATTACGACATAGGTAATCGGGAGTTGTTGGCGGTCAGGCTGGCTTTGGGTGACATAACTGGTTGGAAGGTGCAGCTCAGCCCTTCCTGGTCTGGACGGACCATAAGAACCTCGAATATGTCCTTTCAGCCAGGAGGCTTCTTTGGCCGATTCAATTTCACCCTGTCTTTCAGGCCCGGGTCCAAAAACGTCAAGCCCGATGCTCTTTCTTGTCTGTTTGAGGCCCCTGGGGATGAGGAATCAGTTGACACCATTTTGGTGGTGGGATCCCTCTCCTGGGGCATCGAAAGACGAGTAGAGGAGGCTTTACTTAAAAGCCCAGTGCCAAGGGGGACTTATTATAATAAACAGTTTTCTTGCTGAAGCCTGCATCTGTGTCAGTGTTGTGTGCCTGACACTTTGGGCCCGCACAGTTCCCCAGCTTCATTCCCGAAACGATGCCTCAACTTCGCTTACAAGCTGCTTGAATGCTCTGCATGTTTGGAAGTACATACCTGTGTGAGCAACTTTTTTCTTTGATGAAGATGAACAAAAACGCACACAGAAGCCTTTTCACTGATGAACACCTCCACTCCACTCTGAAAGTTTCTACAGCTCAGAACCTAACCCCAAACATTAATGAATTTGTAGCCAAGAAAAGATGCCAACCATCCCAAAAGGACAAGAAAACAAAATCAAAATAGTTTTATTTGCAAGATTTGCACAATTTCACCAGCTTGTTATATCTGAAATATTATACTTTGCCAGTGTTTGAATGTATTGTTTATGAAAAATAATTTGAACAAAATTATTATGATTATTATTTTTATGTATTTTATTTTATTAAACTGTATTATTTTATTTGTGGTTACTGAGGAAGATTGACAGGATTCTGGCTGTTCAAATTCAGATTTCTGATTAAAACAAAAAGTCATTTTAGTCTGTTCAATAAATGTAAATCTGTTTGGCCTGTGACTTACACTGCGTTTTAAATTTTGGCCCCTTTTGTGAGTGAGTTTGACACCCCTGGTATAAATGGTTAATGCGGACATATATAGCACCGGTAGAATTAAACAGATACAATAAAAATTTACCAGATATATGTACAAAATGTATGGAAGCTAAAGGAACTTTGTTTCACTGTATTTGGCAGTGCAGAAAGATTAAAATATTTTGGGAAGAGATGAGAGTTATTATTGAGAAGATCATTTCAAAACAAATTTTACTGGACACCTAAGCTTTTTCTGTTGGGCTTATACCCAGAGAAACAAAATAATAGTAGAAATGAGCAAGCATTTATAGACCTATAGAGCTTGCTTTATGCCAAAAAATGTGTCGCTCTATTGTGGACAAAAATTCACTGACCATTTATTATTTAATGGATAAGACAGATGTTGTCAAGCCTTTCATTAGAATAGAAAAGGATAACTTACAAATTAAAGGCTAAACAGCATGTATTTGAAAACATATGGAGCCCTTTCATTGATTATATTAAGGATTCGGATTTAACAGATGAAGTTGATGACTAAATTTTGTGGACAATACTGGTTCCGACTTTGTACAATCTATTTATTTAACATATATGTTTTATTTCGCATTCATCAGTATATAGTTAATTTAGAAAAAAATAACTAATAACTGTGTTCTCCTCTCCACCATGGCCCGTCAGTCAACCAGCTCCGCCAGGCTCCCTCATCCCTCCAGCTCCGCCTTGGTCCTATGTTGGATCCCCGTAGGCCGTATTCATGGCTGCGGCCTGGGTCCCACCTGGCTCCTGCTCCAAGTCCCTCCTGTCTCCAACCTGGCTCCTCCCTCCGTCTGATCTGTCCTGGCTCCTCCCTCCATCTGATCTGCCCTGGCTTATCTGCCTGCCTCTCTTCCTGCCCTTCGACACCTTTGATTAGTGCATTCTGTTCACCAGTGTTAGGTAATTATCTTCATTTGGTCTGTGTATTTAAGTTGTTCCCTTTCAGTTCTTCCATGTCCGGTATTGTTGATGTTGTTTTGCTGCGTGTTCCCGATGCCTTCATGGATTATCCATCTTCTTGGATTCTATTAAACTCTTGTGTAGATGACTGTAGCGTCTGGACCAATCAAACACACAATATATATTTTGTTAGCTATATTTAACAAATACTCTGTAACACCCCTCAGTTAACAAGCCATATGAGGACCTATGGACCCTTCCCCCAAAATGCACCTCAGGAGGGCAGAACAGGCCTCTGTTTCCATGGTAACCAACGCTGATATCACTGGTTTTATGGCCCAAAGGAATGTGGGTAGAGACACTCACTACATTTTCCAGTGACCTGCCCCTAGTCAGTGGTTCTGTTAGAATCTGAGAAGATGTAAGCTCCAACGCTGCTAAGAACCCACTAAGTTCGTGCCAGGCTGCGGCCTTGACTTTCCATTCACCGGGATTTTCTGACTCAAACTGGTTCTTTTTCATCAACCAACTTCAGCAAAGATCAACTGGGATCTTCAGATTGCATCAAACCTCTCTTTTAGACAGATGAGACTTGCAAGTATTCAAACTTAGTTTTATTATTTGATACATTAGGTTTCATTTGCACCTTTTTACAAAGGTGTATTTGAACTAAGAATCTGATGTTCCCTCCCGCTGTAGATCTGCTGAATATCCAATGATACCATAGCTTCATATTTATATTTCTCTTCTTCTTTACTGCCTAAACTTTAATCCTTTTCCTATACCAACTGTATGCGTGTGTGTGTATGTGTATGTTAGACCAATTTAAGTGTTTATGTAGTTAATAAAACCTTACTTTTATCACACTTGAGTTGTTCTTTGTTTTGCTCATAACTGGAAGTCCCTAATCATGCGTTTATGCTACAGTCTGTGTAGAATTGTACAGTAAGAAGTTATTTCCTTAACCAGGAAATTAACATTCTTAGAATTGACAGACAGTTGACCTGAGAGGTCAGCTAAATATCTACATCGGATTTAAATATTTATAATTAATTATAACTATTTATGATTAATTATTCATATTTCCCCCTTGAGCTGATTCGCTACATGACCTTTGTCTTCTTGTGCCTTTCCTCTACATGTAGTGTTTAGCACCTGATACACACTGGTTTTTATGATTTGTTTGATGATGTAGCCCATGTTGTTTCCTGCAGAGTCCCTGGTTCTGCCCAACTGTCCTATAAACAGGGTTCTTATGTAGAAGTTGCCTTGGCCATCATTGAATGTTTCCATTTGTAATTAAATCATCCGGTGATAACACACAGTATTTAAGAATCAGATTTAAGAATTCAGAATCAAGGCATGTCATTTTGTTAAAAAAACAAATGGATTATTTTTGTGTCAATTATTTAGGCTTGTGTATGTAAACATCTTTTATGTGAAATAGAGTGTTTTAAAATAGCAGTAATAAAATAAAAACAAAATGCATTTTTAATAAACCATCCTTTTTATATCATTAACGTTTCACAGATTCTGCAATGGTGACCTCAATTGTACATACAGTTAATGTTTCTTTGAAATTACTTTTGGTGCAATAAACAATCTTAAGTAGTTCTTGCAAGGCACATTACAGAAAGTTTTTTTAAATCTTTAAATTAAATTAATTTAATTTAAATAAATAATATAATTACTATTGAATGAATCATTGTGAATTTGCCAAGCTTTGAATTAAACCAAGACACTATCATCCACTGTAAAATAAATACCCCCTCCCCCAGACACCCAATCTTAGAACAGGGGCCTGTAGACATGTCTTAGGCCCCAAACCCAATTCTATTTTAAACCCTTCCCCTTTCTCCCTAGGCTGAAAATATGCCCTAAGAATTGGGACACCACTCTACTATACGTCACACTTCATCATACATCGTCTAGCTCCTACAATACACACACCTATACTGATGTGCCTTAGAGCCTTTAATTACCATTCTATATTAATGCGCTGCTTACTGACACACACACATACACACACACCACAAAAAACACAGTATTCTATATAATATATATATGATTGGCTATCTCACACGATTTGGATCACAGACACAACTTGTCAACGCTGCCCCTTGACTTTTATTAATAACAGTTTAAATATCGAATCGCTACATTATATTTTCCAGCAATGAGAGGATAAAATCGCTGTTTTGGAAGTAAACTCACTCATTGTAAAGAGAGCATACACGCTACTTTCATCTCTCTCTCTCTCTCTCTCTCTCTGTCTCTCGAAATGGCAATATTTGAGAAAAAAGTTTAGCGATTTCCCATTATTGGAGGGCTAGCCCTCCCTCAATATCTATGGTGGTTATGGTCCTGATCAGACATGAAAATATGTTGTAATGATATGACGTTAGCAAACTTCAGCGATTTTTTGCAAACATTTCTTTGAATAACTTTATTAATGCCAAAAATGCTTACATTTATGTGTATTTTTGTTCGCTCGGGCAGCCATGTTGCCGCTGTAACCGGTTCACGCTGAGATAAAGTGTGGTCCTGCATTTTTCATTTGAAGGGCTGTCTGGCCCTACCCCAACCCCTCCAACCAAAAGAAAATTTAGACAAGGTAAGGGGAAGGGCTAAGGCGAAGAATTGGGACTGGGGCCTTATAAGGGACTTTCGCACCGCGGGAACCTTTTCATGGTACCAGAACTAATTGTGGAATTACCCACTTTTTGGCATTTTCGCACCGCCGGAACTGGGTGCGATTTTAGTACCGGATTGGCAGGGCTCCTACTCCGGAGCGGTCAACACAGCACAACTGGTACTAATCGTGGACATAAGTAGACATTGATTGGCCAAATGCGTATGAGAACGCCCTCACTCGCCATTATTTAAAACGCTGTGTAAACATACTGTAAACATTTTGTCAACTTATTTCGCAAGTATGGAGAGCAGCGATAGATGGATGGACGCTGAAGTGAAGGCACTTGTAGCAAATGTAGCACTGCCAGTTGTCGTTTGAGATTCTTAGTCCTCCTTTCCATTCTTTCAGTCGCTTTACGTATACGTCGACATTCCATGTCCATTATTGTGAAACCCACGAGACACAACAAAAACACAGCTCCGATCACAGCGTCCTCCGTCCTCCTGTTGTTAATGTTGTTCTTCTTTTTTTCTGTTGTTGAACGCCGCGCACAAATGACATCGCTGTCGACCGGTTCCTAGTACACGCTGTCGGTGTGAATGCAACCCTTTAAATAGTACTGGGAAATTGTTCGTGCAAAATCGTCCCAGTACTTTAGTACTGTACATTTAGTTCTGGAACTAAAGCGGTGCGAAAGGGTCTATAGACAGCCCAGGCAACATTCCTTCATTTTTAGTTTTTGTTTTCGTTCATTCAATTATTTCCTGTTATTGTTTATATTTACCTGTTAACTGACTGTTGTAATCAATATCAAGGTACTTGTGACATATACTCTATATACCTTCACTGACTTTGCTTCTAGCACTGTAGTTGATATTCATACTCTGATAGCACCGAGATAATGAAGAAATTCAACATGACATGTAACCCAGATCCTGCTCCAGCTACCCTATTTAAAAAATTGGTTTCTGTTATCTCTTTACCCATTTGGCTTCTTATTTCCCAGCTGCTTAGTGCTGGTGTTGTTCCAATTAGAAGACATACAGTGGTTGTTACCCCAGCCTTAACCACTCAATATATGCATAACTAATCGTTCATTACTGTTTAAATTGATGGAGAAAGTGGCAGCCTCTCAACTCCACTTCTATCAGTAAACCCATAATCTCATTTTTGCTTTCTCCATAGCATTGAGACTTCTACTTTAAGAGTTGGCTGCCGATTCTGGTGCCATTAGTATCTTAAAGGGGGTCATATGATGCTGCTAAAAATAACATTATTTTGTGTATTTGGTGTAAAGCAATGTGTTTATGCGGTTTAAGGTTAAAAAAACATTATTTTCCACATACTGTACATTATTGTTTCGCCGCTATGCCCTGCCTTTCTGAAATGCATCGATTCTTACAAATCTCATCGGTCTGAAAAGCAAGGTGTGCTCTGATTGGCCAGCTATCCAGTGCGTTGTGATTGGCTGAATACCTCAAGCATGTGACGGAAATGTTACGCCCCTTACCATATTGTGATGCCCTGTCCGGCCGAAGCGACGAGACAAAAACATTAAAACCCATTACAAACGAGGCATTTGTTGCATCCAGTGGGGACATAATTACGGATTATAATGACTTATACTGTCTTTTTTACGCGTTGCGTTGCATTGCAACGCGTAAACATAAAACCATGTCTGCATTGTGATCGGGGGGGGCGAGAAATGACAAACTACAAGTGCTACTCTACACTGCCAAAAAAACTCATGTTTGAATCGTCAGTGGCAAATTCTTTAAATATAAAAGACGTACTTACTGTCTTTGAGTCAGAACAGCCTGCATTGTAGTCTGCTCTACCAGGATCAGGAAACCGTCCTCCATAAAATGTGCTGCACACATCTGAATATTTGTTCTGGAACAGTGTTGTAAATACAACTTAACCACTGATTTCTAGTCGTGTCCTCTTTTGGAAGGCCAAACAAAGTAATTTAGCTTTCACAACAAAACACACAGAGTCACACACAGCGGGCTTGAGTGAGCAGAGGCCTATAGTATGCCAGAGGCGGGCTTTAGAACAGCGCGGCCGGCTGATTGACAAAAAAAAAAACAAAAAAAAAAAAAAAAAAAAACAAAAACAAAAAAAAAAAGAAAGATGCATCCTACGGGCTGCGGCAACCACATGTGCCGACCCCGGGCTGGACTCCGCTTCGTCCACGGTGAAAGCCGATCCGGCAATCCACAGCTAACTAATCAAGTAATTAGTTCATCAACTAATAAAAACGAGACGAAAATGTTAGGGAGGACGTTCAAAAATGTCAATATGTTGGAGTAAGAGAAGAGCAGACATATGGATAAATCTGACGATGCAAAAGAGAACTCAATTCGGTCCGGTTTTCTGAGCGGACACAGCGAAGCAGCGCCTCTCACACAGCACACGAGTACTCTTTCGTGTCTCATGAACGGAGAAATACACACAAAATTATGTTGAATTGTCTGTTTTGACGAGTATTCACGTAAACACACTCGGTTATGTCTTAAGTGAACATAAACAGTTGGGAGAATATTGGACGTGTATCAGTACATTGCATCCGTGCATCCGGTTTTTAAAGGGACAGCAGCCTCATTTAGTTGCTATTGTCTGTGGCATTGATGTTAATCAAGCAACAAAAGAATGACAGAAAATCACTCACTGCTCTTGACTGAATCACAGTTTAGGCACCCTAAAAAACTAATCTAAATTTATTTATAGAAATAAATATGTCTGCTTGAAAGAATGAAGAATGTGGTAAACAAGTTGTTATAAGATGCATAATAGGGCTGCACGATAAATCGAATGCGATATTTAATGAGCATCTTGTCAGAAAGTTCGGGGGGTGGGTTGTGTGAAGTCAGGGGGGGAGGTTAAATCTCCATCACGTGCGTGCTTTCACATTGAGCAGCATTAACTACACAGAGCCGTTGTTCACTAACGAGCTGCACAAAAAATCGCACGAATATGCACGTGGTACAACGGCTCTGTGTAGTTAATGCTGCTTAATGTGAAAGCACGCAGGTGATGGAGATTTACAGCTGATTAAAGAACCGGCTTTACTGATAAGATGCGGGTTAAATATCGCATGCGATTAATCGTGCAGCCCTAATGCATAATAACCATTATAGCACATATTACCATTTGTATTTCATTGAAAAGAAGACCATGTTCTTGTTCTCTATGAGAAGTGGTTTTATTTAATTTTAACAAAGACATGTTGTGTGTCACCGCAGTTAAATCATGATAAAACCTTAATATCAAACCTAGTGAATTTGAAAACCCATTAGATTTTAGCTGACTAAATTTACTGTAGATTTAGTCGGCTACAATCTTATGATATTTAGACAACTAAAGCTAGACTAAAGCTAAAAAAAATTCAGATGACTAAAATATGACAAAAACTAAATGTAATTTTAGTCAAAAGACTATGACTAAAAACTAAATCAAAATTTGCTGTCAAAATTAACACTGGGGGGGGGCACAGTACAATCATTTCCCATGTTTCTGCTATTGATATTTCTGTAACTGATCTCTACTGGTTTATTTCTTTACCATTCAAGTTCACTATTGCACCTGTTTCTTATGGTGTGCCACAGGGTTTTCTCCTTGGACCGCAAAGAATAAACCTACTGCTCTCATCCCCACCAATTCCATATCTACACATGTTGATGATATCAATACTTGGGTGTTCTATAACTTCCGTAACGCTGATCAAACACTGCTGTTCGGTAGCTTCTCTATTCAATTGGTGAATGTTGCTGGTGTCTTAGGCCATCCAAATCTTGGTCTAATTTTCAATCCTTCTCTCTCCTTTTATTCATCACATTTCCTCACTTATCAAATGAACCTTTTTATACCTTGATAATATTGCTTGCCTTCATCCTACTTTAAATATCAAAGGTGCAGAAATTATTGTACACACTTTTATCACCTCCCTGACTAGACAACTGAAACTCTCTTTTCTATGGCCTGCCCATAAAGAGGATTAATAAACTTGGATACATTCAGAACTCTGCTGGTCAACTATTCCAAGAAATTCTCTCACATCACTCACATTTTACATACACTACACTGGCTGCCTGTCATCTGTCATACTCAATGTAAGATACTGCTCATGACATTCAAAGGCTGTTACAGTCTTGCTCCTGTGTAAATCTCAGATCTCATTCATCCCTACAGCCCAGCTTGCACACTCATTTCCTCTGACTCTGGATGAGCCCAGCATTTAGATTAACAGGGCTTTCTGCACATCTGCTCACACAGGTTTGAAAGGAAACAGTAAGTATATGTACATACAGTACATAATATACAATAAACAACAAAGAATGATCTTTGCTGATAAAAAAACATATTTCAGAGCGGAGCATAACTAGAATAATATTTCTATGCTTTTCCTGATAATAAATGTAAAGTTGCCTGGTATTTCTACCACACTCAATAAACTCATCCAGATATTACAACATTAAATTGAAATCAACTTGAAATTGAAATCAACTTGTCTAAATAATAAGCTAAAAAAAACACCTAGAATCAATGGAAAAAAAGACATTTTGTTCAGTTTATGTTGATTTATTTATAATCTTTCAGTTACATTGTTGCACTTCCCAGAGAGGTAGAAGTTAGATTAATATTCTGATTCAGAGGAATCAACACAAAAAATTGAGTGACACCTCAACATAGTGGAAATTAGAGAGCATCTACTGCAACTGCTTAATATTTGAAACTACAGCAAAGAAGACAGGTATGGACACATTTGTACATATGCACAAAAGAAAAGAAAAAAGCCTTATGGTTAAGTATAAAAAGATGAAGGATGCAAACAAAAGAAGTAGTCATCATGAAGGTGACAGTCAGATGTAGCCTGCATTCAGCTGCGGTGCGAATGTAGCCTTGATTTCACACAGCATTTTTCTTGTCATACTCTTTAACAAAGAACACAAACAGAGTTTTTATGTGTATCTATGTGAAAAAGAAAAAAACTACTACACTGATTTCTGTACACAATTATAATGTGCTTCCCAGAATGAAATTGCAGACGACTCCTAGTTTCCTAAACTCGGTCACACTGACTGAAATGTGCAATTAATTTTTCCAGAATGCGTTTGCAAATGATGATTCCAGGTCTAATTATTTATATGTAAACACTATTTCACCACGGTCACATTTGAAGGTTTCGCTCCATGTAAATTCTCATGTATCCCTTAATGCTGATCCTTCTCTGAGCAACTCGTGCCACATGATGCATATAAGGTTGCTCCCTCGTGGAATTTTAACTTGTACGTTTCAGTGCGTACTTGTCTGGAACTCCTTTTGCACTAATGACAATAAAACTGGTCTCCTCCTTGAATTATCCTCATGTGATAATTAAGCTTTCTTTATATCTGAAACTCATTCACACTGATCACAGATGTAAGCGCTTCTCTCCAAGTACTGAATGCTCATTGTGTGGATAAGTTGTTTCTTTTTTTTTCTGTATAAACTCTTCCACAATGAACCACATACACATGATTCTCGCCAATGAGAATTCTCTTGAAGTATGAACGGATTCCTATTTACACTTCCAAAACAATCCTCCTACACTGTTCTAGCAGGTTGGAAGGCTTTGTTCTCCAGGGTGACTTCTCATGTGGTGACTGCTAACGGATTTTGTTTTCATTGTAACCTTTCCCAGAGCGACTGATCCACAACATAATTTCAAATTGGCTTCTCGTTTCACCGTGTGATTCTGCTATGTAATCCATTAATGACCGCCATTTTCGTAAAAACTCTTCCACGAGTTCATGCAAGGTGTCGAGGCTCTACTCTCCAGTGTGACGTCTGCTGCCATGTGGACATTCTAAGGTTTTTTTCTGTGTAATACACTTTCCCACACTGAGGGAGCTAACGAACGGCTTCTTTTCATTGTGAATTTTCATGTGGACTTCAAGGCTTTCTTTTTGATTGAAAATTTGTCCACAATGTTGGCAGGTGAAAGAGCTCTCTCCTGTATGAATTCTCATGTGAGAATTAAGGTTTGAGTTTGTGTTTTATTGGAGCATTTTCTTTGGTGAGGAATTAGTTTCATTCTGTGAGCCACTCAATCGATTTTTCTCCAGTTTTGGAAATAATTTTGATCTTCTTCTCTGGTTTATCATTCAGTTTTCTTGAGTCTACAACTCTTTCTAGTGCCATTCAGGTCTGGGAGGTGTACCCCTAAGACAAAATACAAGTTAACACCAGTTTAATGGCACAAAGCAACAGACATCAAAACATTTAGAATGGTCTAGTAAATCAATAAAAAATTACACATACGCAGGCTTTTGTCTTCAACTAATTTTTTTACACAGATTTACAAGCGGTTGAGAGATGAATTATAAATCGTGTTCTGCAATGAACGTGCACACGCGTATTTTCAAATCACAAACATAACTTCCGTAAAGTATATCCGATTCAGGGTCCGGTAATACTCCCAGTTTTTAGACCATTTTGAATAATGCAATGATATCAAAATTACATACAACACAAAGAACATAATATTTTTCTGGAAATTATTTTAAAGGGGTCATATGATGTGGCTAAAAATAACATTATTTTGTTTATTGGTGTAATGAAAGTTGTTTATGCGGTTTAAGGTTAAAAAAAAAAATTATTTTCCACATACTGTACATTATTGTTTTCTCCTCTAGGCCCCACCTTTCTGAAACGTGTCGATTTTACAAAGCTCAACGGTCTGAAAAAGCAGAGGTGTGCTGTGATTGGCCAGCTATAAAGTGTGTTGTGATTGGCCTAAAAATCCCCAAATATAAAAGCAGCACACTTACCTCACATAGCTGAGATTAAGAATTGTTTCTGCTCACTCTCGACCTAATACTGGTTGATAGTCCTTGTTTTTGTGATCCCGGCCAAGTACGAGACAAAAAAACATTAAACCACATTCAAACGCGGCATTGGTTGCATCGCGTGTGAACAATTCTGAGTCTAAATGACGTGTATACTGTTCCTGTTAACGCGTTTCGGTTTTGCTGGCAATTGCGTCCTCGTTAAACAATAAAACCCTCTGTCTGCATTTGTGATCTAGAAATGGCAACACATAATGACTAACTCCCATCACTGCCCCCACCCCGGTCTTTGAATCATCAGTGTGCAAATCCTTTCCAATGCAACCGTACTTATTGCGAGTCAAACATAGCCGTCATTTTAGTCGGTAAATCATGACTCTTCCCAGGAGCAGGAAACAGTCCTCCGTGAAATGTGCTGCACACATCTGAATAGTTGGATTAAACTGTTCTGAACCAGTGTTGTAAATACAACTTAACCACTGATTTTGTAGTCGTGTCCTCTTTGGAAGGCAAAACAAAGTAGTTTCACTTTCACAACAAAACTGCCAATACACGCAACAGTCTTCAGTACATGTGTGAGAAAAGCCGGCACAATTCTGACACTTGAGAATAAAGTTACGTCCTTCTTTCTTTGCGTAGAATTAATTATAGGAGACGCGTTATGTAATCTTCCCACACATAGTGTCAAGTAGATATGGTGGGGGTGTGGGGAAACTCAATGAGGTACAGGCAGTGGCTAAACGGCCGTACTTTTACTAAAGAATATCTCTCTTTCGGATTTGATCACTTGAGTTCTCTTATAGTGCTAACTGTGCAGATCTGTGCATTTTCTTTATGCACCAAGAGCTTTAACACTCCAAAGAGAAAACGGTAAACGTTGACATTGGCATCATATGTCAACCCCACTCTAACACATTGAAGGAAAATACTAAGTTACGTTATGTTTGAATACCATCCCACAACAATAATAAAATACTGCGCAGCACTATGCACTTTTTGTTTGCATAAACTAAAATATTAATATTAAAAATGATGGCCGGATTTTAAACAATCAAAAAAATCTTGGTTTGGTGACTTACATCATAACATGTTATCTACTAGATTTGACCAAAAAAAAAATTTGATAAAAATTAAAAATCATGAAATGATAAACCACACGTTTCAGACTTTAACTCATTTTAAGGCTCAAAATCATACGTTTAAGGCATTTTAATGTTGATATTTTTTAGAATGCACATTAGCTTGTTTTCCATCTACAGGTTAAGATTTACAACAAAAAAAATCGATCAGATTTTCGCATTGGTCCGAACAAAAAAGGCAGATGGGCTGAATGAAAATGTAACTCCACTGTCTGACAGCAGGTGCAAACGGGGGGAGAAATTTAATCGTTCTCTGTGTTGTGTAACAGCCAGGATTTGTGAGGAGTTCAGTGAATAATGGGTTCGCCACCTCTTGAAGGCGGCTTGCGTGTAGGACGTCGAAGCCTGTGCATGGATCGAAGCAACGGGAATTGTGCTTCATTGTAACGCCTCTGCTTTCTGAGTCATTTAGTTTTCCATGGGAGGGGTGTCTAGGGAAACAAAGAGCATAGCCACACTTGTTTCTGAAGAGCAGTTCGGTTCGCTGGGTGTCGGCGAGCAGTGGTTGGTGGGGGTCATAGAATTAATTAATTCATACATTCTTTCATTTAATTTCTCTCAGCACTCTGCCTTCATTCATGTTTTCACACAAAACAACCTATGCTGCATGTACCGCCTGCGTGAGACTGTTAATTTTGCTGAGCAGTATATCTAAAGTTTTACCACATATTTATAGATTAATCCTTATTAAAGATGAAGTTATTCAGTCAAGAGCAAATTTGAGCAGTGAATTTTCCTTTGTTCTTTAATATTAATAACACTGACAGCAAGCTACTCTCTACGTCCAGACCACTCGAAGCAGTCTGGACACGACAAAACCCTGTGGAGTCTTGTGTTCGGAGGTTGATGTTCATTTAAAACTTTTAGTTTTTAACTTAGTTAAGAGTGCGCTTATGAGGACAAGCATCTCCCTGTGTACGCGCACATAAAACGGTGCTCAAGTACCGAATTTAGTTCTTTTTCGCCATTTCTTTGCTCATGAACGGTTCAAAATCTTTTGAATGCTTAAATTGGCAAAACTTAAAAATGCATGCATATGATAAATTTTAGTGACGAGTCAAATTCGGGGTCTAATTCGTGATGTGGTAGCACTTTTTTTACTGCTAGTTGCATACATTAGCTTTCTCGAGCACAGCGTGCAAAAGCACCTGGTTCTCTTAATTTCTTACACCAGCTACCAAAAGGCTTGCTGTCTCTGCCCATTTCTTCTATCCACGCCCAGCGCCATTTATTTTTAAGTCCTTTATCAATTAGGACGTCTTCTCCAGGCTTCATAAACTTACTCTCCATCTTGCCGACAATGTTTGCTTGCTATTCTCCAACATGACGTCTCCGCTCCGGCATCTGTTTCTGCTGGATCTCAACCACACATTTTCCAAGACCCGCCCCATTCTACTTCTGATTGGCTAGTAATGTTAGTTTGGTTAAGAGTGAAAGCTGTATTACTCTCATACCACTGGTAGTGAGACGTCGAACATGATATCAACAATGCTAAATTTTTTAAGTTTGCCACCCGCGACAGTTTGACGTGCATTTATACAGTTCCCGCGGTGTTTTAAATGTAGGACTATCTTTTTTTCTTTCTTTCTGCAGCTAAACAATGCATGCCGGAGATCCGCCGGAAAACTTATAAGCCCTGCAAATTTCAAAATGGCAAACAGGCTGATCCTCTGATCCTGGCAAAATTATATCCACAGATTCAATGGCCCAAGGAATCCACAGACACCAAGATCATAATTTTCTGACTAACTGTTCAAAAGTTATTAGTAAAACAAATTCATATCTCATGATCCATAGGTGGTGCTGTTGCCAAAATTGACTCTCAGATCATGGTGTTGATGAAGCCTACATAGTTTCGTTTCGATTGACCAAAGTTTGGCCGAGATACAGCCTTCCCTGGGGAACCAATTGTTCGACATCTATTCACAACATAACCTTTTTTTTTGCACATAGTCATACATTCAGTTCATCTTTCTGTGCGGCCGGTCCAAGATCACTTCTGCCATTTCATAAGAATTGTGACAATGTGGAAGGAAGAAAGTGAAAAAACAGAATACTGTTCTTTTCAATCCCCTACTGTAATGGGTGGTGTCATATCCAGGGAAACAATCTCGACTTTTCCCTGTTTTAAAGTGCTATATCGGAGTCCCCGTGGGCGGAGGCCCTTTACCAACCAGGAAACTGAAAAAGATAACACTAACCAATCACTTTGTTTTGATAAGCCTTTTTCTGCAAGCGTCCGAAAAAACAAGTGCGTCTGATTTTGCTCCCTTTGTGACGTTGCAAAGGGATCTCATTATGATATTACCGCGCTTTAATCTGTAAGTTTCCACCCACGGCATTGTCATTTTGATTTCGCAAGCGACAACAATGTACCAGCTCTAATGCCATGGCGAAAATTTGAGCAAAACATACTAACTGTTCTACCTTTGGCTGCACAGACAAGCACAGAACAATATTTAGAGTCCCAACCTCAGAGGAGACAAGACAGCAGTGGATCTATTGATTTATTTACTATATATTATGCTGCTGCCACACAGATCTAAAATAAAAAAGCGATTTATTTCCAGCTGTTTGCCTTCACAGACATAACCGACTGTTTATGTAACTCGTGTGTCTTAACTTAACGTAGTACTACGCATGCTGTTACAGCACTTTCTGTCCATGTCTGCCCTTTGAATGTAACGTGTATGTTCCTTTGGAACTGGAATCATGGCGGAATATTATGTCAAGTCCACTTCGCAGGGCACTTACGGTTGAATAAGACAATGCTTGAATGCTGCTGCCTGAACAAGTGGCCTCCTTACTGAAGTGAAAGTGTTGGATGGTGTCACTATCTCGTGAACGCGCCAGCGGATCTCCACCAAATTCTAATACCCTATAAAGGGTATTAGAGAACCTAAAGTTGGTCAGATTACTATTCATGACCATCACTACAAGTTTGCCAAATTTCATAATTTTCCTATTTTCCCTTCATGGGGCTGCCATAGACTTCCTTTGGGTAAGAAGAAGAAGAAATATAGCTATATAAATATGTGCACTTTTATTTAAATTTATTTTACCAAATATTTTCAAAGAGATTTAAATCTGGAGACTGAACTGGTCAACGAAGAACATCCTACAACAGATCCCTGAACCAAACTTAAATAGATTTGGATGTGTCATTGAGCATCAATGATACAGAATGATACTTCTGTGTTATTTGTTTCTATTTCTGTACAGCTTAAAATTTGAATGAGTTCAGCTTCACAACATTAAAATGAGTGAGTTCAGCTTTGAGAATGAAAACCAACCTATTTGTTCCTTAGCATCTTCATGTTTGACTCTGAATGTTTCTTCATTCCTCGTGTCTTCACCCTCCTCTTTAATAAACACCATCTCTGTTTGTTCCTCAGTATCTTCATGTTTGACTCTGAATGCTTCTTCAATCTTCATGTCTTCATTCTCCTCTTTAATAAACTCCATCTTTATAACAGTGTGTCACGTGGATCTCAGTCGCTTCAGCAGGAGTCTTTTCTGTGTCTGCTTGGCGCCCCTTTTGCCCTGTTTAAGATGAGAATAATTAACAAAAAAGGAAAATCAATCCAAACTAAATCTCTCGGTGCGTCTCAATCAGCTCCCTGTAGTTCAGTAACCAGCACTAATAAGGGAGTCAGTCAGAGTTATAGTTAATCGCCTTAACCTGACAAGACATAAACAACCATAACTAGCTCTCATATTAATTGTATTTAAATAATGTTATTTTCTGATTTGCAGTTGGTTTGTAAAAGTTGTCATTACACATGTTTGTGTTTGTAGTTTTGTGCCGCACGTGACGTCGCGTGCGCTAGTTCGAGTGATTCGAATCACTGAATCATTCGCGATTTGACTCATATGACTCGGAGCTTCGAAAGCTCCGTTTCTCCATCATTCACTTGTTGTCAGTGACTGAATTCGTGTTTATGATAAACTGATTCACGATACAGCGAGCGAAATGAGACGCACCTTTTCTGTTACTCCTATCTGGATGCGCTTTACATGTCCTTCATAAATGTAACTAAATAAAGTATTACAGTGTTACATTGGTTACGAATTCATTTAGCAGTTTTATCTACAATTCTCGAAACGAGTTGTATTGATTTAAACACTTTAAAGGATTAAAAACACACACCTTTCTTCAGCTGAATCACAGACGCAGGAGCGCGGCGCAGCCTTATGACGTCACATCACCAGACCAAAATAAAAGTATTTTTCGCTAAAATCAGTTAAGTTACATTAGAACATACATATTACGGTACGGATAGAATTGAAGGTATATGCATTGCCCACACGCAAATGCTAAATGCATAGTCAATACAGTTTGAGTTGTATATCTAGTCTGGTATATATCTAATGTAACTACAACGTGAAATGATTTCATTCATGATAATAAGAAACATTGCTCCTGCCAATCACACTACTGAGCATTTTCAGTGATAAAATACACCAAAGTAATTGGACTCCTTTACATGACATAATTCCAAAGAACTTCTAAATCCTTTCACGCTCATAAAGAATTTAGCATATCACTACTTAAATCTTAACACATGCCAAGTGGTAGTATGTGCCATCAAGCACCCAGCACAGATCAGCTTTCAGGCATGACGAAGCGGATATCGTCCTCTTTTTGGAAGGCCAAAGAAAGTAGTTTTCGCTTTCACAACGAAGCACACAGCGTCTTCACGACATGGCCAGCAGCAACAATACTACAAGCAAGAATAAAAGTTACACCTTCTTTCTCTGCGTGAACATTTGGGCGGCGTAATGCAAATCTTCCCACATAGTGAGGTAGTTATGTGGGGGTGTGTTAGAACGAGCCTTTTTAGGTAGGTGTGGCTGACACTTAACTTCTATAAAGAATATCTCTTAGTCTCTTTGAGACTTTACCCTATTTTACAGGACCTCTTCTTTATGCAGCCAAGACATTGTTACACTTCAAAGAGAAGGAATTGAACTAAGCATCATATCCATACGCCTCTTTCGATTCACTGTATACAGAATATCCATAATGATTCTATCTCCTGTTTACACCGCCCTGATCCGTTATTGTAGCCTTTTTTCTGAATCTTTAACTTTGGGTTATTAACTGCCACCCCTAGCTGAATTTGAATTCTTGGAAGCATCTGTGTAAATACAGTATAAATATTATTTCCATATTTTAACCATATATATTCCTTTGCTCTTATTGTCTGCATTTCATGACTTCCTTCCTTTTGTCTCATCATCAGTGATGTTAGATCCACATTTGGATGTGGAAGAATCCAAAAAGGTGCATGTGGATTTATCACTCTTGATGTACATTTATATGTGCTTAGGCCAATTCTCAGGAATTCTTTCTTCAACTCCCCCTCCAAAGCTCTTATACTTATTCATTCCCTGCTCCCAACATGTCTCTAATACCCTTTTTCGTGTTGTTGCTCATGCATTGTATTCATTTTTAATAAAAAGAGAAAGCCATAAAGAATTATTAAACGCTGCAGCTGTTTTGAGCTGCAAATTATAAATTCACATTTATTTGAAATTGATCTATGACATTCTATGTCATGTGATTCATCTAAATTTAAATGTTGCACACAAGTCCACACATACATCACATATAATGATCACATGCCTTAGAACTGTAAACATTTTAAAGTGGTATTTTTGACCTTGTTTAATCTAACAGTAAGCGGGAATGGTTTCTTTTGAAAGTCATTTGCTCTTTTTGACACCTGTGTTGCTGTAACCTGTTTCATGAAACCTTAGCTTTCAGTGAAGATTCAAGTAGGACTTTTCTGTAAATGATATAAGATTAATTTCATTTGGTTTGCTAATCATCCACATTGGACGTTTGCAGCTACATTTGGCAGTTGGACAACGTATTTAAATATGTATTTCACTAGAACTTCAACCCCTGGCTTATGTTTTAGTATTTTTTTAATTCATGTATTTATATTATTACTTTCAATGCACTTCTGTGATTTTAGACAGCAGCGCGAACAGGACTCTTATTTTGGTCTGGTGGTTCAACGTCATAAGGCTGCGCCGCGCTTCTGCGTTTGTTGTGATTCGGCTGAAGAAAGGTTCGTGTTTATGCATTTAAAGTATTTCAATCGATGCAAACTCTTCTATTTTGTAGTTTTTACAAGTAGTGTAAGTCAATTCATTATTATTGAATATAACATTGTTATGCTTCATCTAACATTAATAAACGTTATTATACGTTATATACGAAACTAAATTGAATTGATGTAACGTTAGATAACACTTGAATCAATTGCTTCACAAATGATTCAGTGATTCGAGTCCGCGCGCTGACAAGTGAGGGCACTTGCTAATCAAAGCAGTGTAAACCCTGTTGAAAAAACCAGCATATGCTGGTTAGGTATGTTTTGACGCTGGGATGCTGGTCCTTTGCTGGTTTAAGCTGGTCCTTTGCTGGTTTAAGCTGGTCCTTTGCTGGTTTTAAGCTGGTCCTTTGCTGGTTCATGCTGGTTTAAGCTGGTCCTTTGCTGGTTTAAGCTGGTCCTTTGCTGGTTTAAGCTGGTCCTTTGCTGGTTTATGCTGGTCCTTTTGTTGGTCCTTTGCTGTGTTTAAGCTGGTCCTGGTGGTTTATGGGGTTTAAGTGGTCCTTTGTGTAAGATGGTCCTTTGCGGTTAAGCTGGTCATTTGCTGTGAAAACTGGTCACTTTGCTGGTTTATGCTGGTCCGTTGCTGGTTTATGCTGGTCTTTTGCTGGTTTTTGCTGGTTTTTTTGCTGGTTTTTGCTGGTTTTTTTGCTGGTTTATGCTGGTCCTTTTGCTGGTTTATGCTGGTCCTTTTGCTGGTGTATGCTGGTCCTTTGCCAGCACATGACCAGCATAAACCAACAAAAAGACCAGCATAAACCAGCATCCCAGCGTTAAAACTTACCTAACCAGCATATGCTGTTTTTTTTCAACCGGGAATGCTTGGAAATAAGTCCGTTTTTTTTTTTCTCTGAATAAATTATGAAGCGTGCATATTATTTCCTGATGTTTTTTGTTGCCCAACATCCACTTCAGACTCTTGGGAGAACCATTAAAAAGCTACAGATCATCTCAAATTCTAAGGCTTTTTTACTAGCATGACAGCTTGCATAAATTGTGTTTTTATATATATTGCTGAGCTAATTATTAATTTAACTCATTATTTAAAATGTTTAAAGTTGTCATCTTCACTGCATTATCTTTACTGCTATTAATATAATAATAACAGTGAAAACCCTGTTGACTCATTTACAGTTGCTGTATGAATTAAAACAATATTATAAAACTTTACTTTTAGTAAGCAGGGTAAATTCCTGACTTTAAACAAATAACCATTTAAATGTTTAGGACGTACAGAAAGATGTCATAGATATAAAAACGCTGATTAGTTAGGAAATGCGTTCTCCGTAAAATCAAATGATTTCCTGTTAAAGTGAGGGAAAAGCATTCCAGTCATTAATATAGATCAGTGGTATGTAATGAGTGTAATTTATTAAATTAAGAAATCTAGAAATTATTACACAGAAATTATGATTTTTTTTCTCCGAATTATTTTTCTCAAACAGGACACAGAAAAACTCCTGGTGAAGCAGCTGTGATCCACGTGAAACTATTATAAAAATGGCGTTTATTAAAGAGGAGAGTGAAGACGTGAAAATTGAAGAAACATTCAGAGTCAAGCATGAAGATACTGAGGAACAAACAGGTTGGTTTTCATTCTCAAAACTCATGCATTTTATCCTTATGCTTACCCTAAAATGCCCAGCTCTACAGAAGTGAAGAATGGCATTTGGGTATCCTAATTAAAGCTATTTAATTTGATATGGAGCTGGTCGCCTCATGTGAACAGACATGTTGAGGTCACATGAGCAGACAAATACTAGGCTAATGCTGTGCTGCATTCACACCATATTGTAATTACCGTAATTACGAGATACCAACTTGTGACGTTTCTACTCGCTGTTCACGTGTTGGGACTCGGAATTATGCTTTTGAAAACAGAGCCGGACACTTTCTGCTCCCGTTAGTGTCGCTCACGCTGTGTTTTCATACTCTTTCACAGATGAAGTGATTAAATGCAATATTTGTCAAATACACAGACGTTTCAGAAACATTTTCATGAGCAAAAGAAACACTTTTTATATACTGCTTAATACAGCGCCATCTGTCCAAGAATAAAGTTCAACGTAAGTATATACTATTTAAATACTAATAAAGTGGTATATATATGCTTTCATCAGTGTTTTATGATAAACGTGACTCAATATAACGTTGCGACTACAGTAAAAAAGCTTTTACTGTTCTAAAAACACAGATTTGTGAGCAGTATTGGAATTGAAGATGTTAGAAACACGCGTCATTGTTGTCATATGGTGAATTTGGCCAATCGTGAAACAGCTGTGTCGTCATCAGCGCTCCTGCAGTCGCTCTGAAAAGGCTGCGCCAGCTGAGTCAGCCGGCTGATCTCAAAACGCTATCGCGGTACTTTGATGCCACACGTGACAGTGACGTGGCGCCGGTTCAAGTCGGACTAAATTTCTAACCAGCATGCACTGCTTCAAGTCAGCCGCCAATCGGTCTGCGCAGCATCGCATGAAGTCGAACGCACCTAGAGCCTGCAGTGGTCAGGTGGTACAGCGGTCACGTAGTACAAGTCGTAGCTCTCAGAAAACTCCCAGTTCACAAGTTGTAATTATGAGTTCTACGAGGATGTGAACTCTTTTTACAAGTTGGGATCTCGTAATTTCGGGAATTCCGATATGGCGTGAACGCACCTCTGCCTTCAACCTGAGAAGATCCAATTTCCCTCCCAACACTGCACATTGTGAATCTCTTTTTTGTCTGACACGCCCATTTCAGGTCTTGGAGTCTCTTGTAATGAGCTGATGACCTGAATCAGGTGTGTTTGTTCAAAGTCCCGTTCAAGGAAAGTCTGTTCACTCAGCGGCCATATTTGCAATGCTTCCAGGCAGCTATTTTGGGCATCCAAGATCAAGTCCTGTCTGTTTGAATGGGGGAATCCTGAAACCTCAAAAACTGCTTGCTGAGCTTACAATTAAGTAACATATTTCAAACCGGCAACAAAATCTGAAATGAACTGCCCCACAAATGTTGTTTCTTCTGCTCAAAGTGTTAAAAAAAAGCTTATTTTTCAGGCTAGACTAGCCAATGTGCATGTGCAGTCATAAGCAGGAGTGTCTGGTTGCTTGGGGTTGCACCGACTAGTCGACTTCAATGCTCTGCCATGATGCTTTATGCTTGACGTCGACTAGTCGCTGGTCCTATAGAGGGTGCAACAGGATAAGAAATCTTTGAAGGACTTCCACATTTACGCTCCGTTTCCTAAAAGTGCAAATGACAAATAAATGCATACTCTGAAAGCGCTCCACAAGAAGTGAGATTATATTACTGGATGCTCGAAATTGAACGGGAGAATGCACGTTTAAACAGCTTATTGTACAGGTAAGATAATCACCGTTCTAATCTAATGCGCTGCTGCACTGTAACGCACACACATAGGCTACAGACAGTAGCACAGTAGACAGTAGCTCGCACATCACGCGCACAGAATCATTCAGCATGGAAATGTATTGTCAACACTGTTCTGTGATTTCTCAATAAAATAGCTTAGAAACTGAAAAGTTCAAGCATATATTTCTTAAAGGGGTCATATGATGCTTTTTTTAAAGATCATTATTTTGTGTATTTAGTGTAACAGAACATGTTGACATGCTTTAATGTTAAAAAAACACATTTTTAAAATACTGTACATTATTGTAGGTCCTATACGCCCCGCCTCTGTCAAACGCTTTGTTTTCTACAAAGTCAAGTGCAGTCTGCTCTGATTGGCCAGCTGAACCATTGCATTGTGATTGGCCGAACACTGCAGGCACTTGTCGGAAATGTAACGCCCCTTTACCATAATCGAGAGCTTCATCTTTCTAAATAAATGTAACGACAGAGCCCGAAAGGGGAACAGAGTCTGTGACAGACACAGTAATGATGCAGTACACAATGATGCAGTACACAAGCCGCAGTTAAGACAGCTGACTCCACTTTGATGTGACTCTGTCTCTCTCTTTCTCACGCACACACACACACACACACACAACACACACACACGATGGCAACAAAACTACGGGCATTTGACAGTCAATAGCAAAGACTTAACTAATAACAAAACTGTAGCTGATCAGAAGCGCCAGATGTCTAGCAAAGGAGAATTACCTCATCTCCTAGTTCATTTGAAACGAGTCGTCCCTAAAATGCATCTAAGATTCCGAAATGCATCTATTCGGAAGGTCAATAAAGTTGCTTTGGCTTTTGACTGAGAAACACACAGCGTTCCCTGACATGGCTGCGCAACACTAACTGCAGTTACTGAAACCACGCCTTCTTTCTTTGCGGGCACATTTGGGTGGCATTATGCTAATTTTCCACATAGTGACATAGATATGTGGGGGGTGTTAGAACGAGCCGTTTTGGGGGGGCGTGGCAGAGTCTTAACTTGATAAAGAATATCTCTTTGGTTTTGAGACTTTAGTCTTTGCAACTTCCGGGATCTTATATATGCACCAACGCTTGTAACACTCCAAAGAGAAAGGAAATGAAATAACATCATATGACTTGCCCCCTTTAATAACTAAATTACACAGCTTCACTACTAGTAGAGAGACATTGCCAGGTAGAATTAATTCACACACGCAGTCGCTCTCACTAATGCTTCATATGAATGTAAACTTTACTGTGCTACTTTATCTGTATCAGATTTAGAACGAGCAGAAATCTGTGAAAAACATAACGTCTCAAAGACAAAAGAACTGATAAAAAAGCTGTTATAAGAGCAATAGCCATGTGGGCAGCGCTGTGTCATATGCCATAGCTGTGCACAAGGTGTTCCAGACTTATTTGTTCATTAATGACGTCATCAGTGACTAGTCGACTTCTACTCGACTTTCATCACATAAAAGTCGGATTCAAAAAATCAGAAGTCGTTCAACCCCTACTGGATGCTATGGCAACTGGAGCTTCTAACAGCAGCTGATCCTTTTTCCAAACTCAGTGATTCTGGTTTTGTATTTTATTTATTTTTTTCTGAAATGTTGGTGTTATATCTTTCACTTGGATGTATAAGTTGCACTGAGTAAATACAGCAAAAAACAAAAACTGTGTCCGTCTTCATCTCAGGCTGCAAAGCAACAAAATGTGAATACTTTAAAAGTGGGGGGTATGCATCATGTCTTACACTGTATATAAGTGCAAAACTGTGAACACCTGAAGCAGTAATCAAATTCTTCAGGATTATAGACACTTTCGGGAGGGTATGTTGGTGCTAAACTCTGAAAGGATTTTGGCCCTCCAGGAGGAGGTTTGGACACCCCAAGTCATAACCATTTAAGTTATGGCCACAGACCGCTGGCTGAACGTCTGATCTGCCGTGCAAAGGCAAAAGACTGTAACTTCATTTTTGGTCGAAAATGAGTTATTGATATTTTTTAGACATTCAAGACCTCCTTTATCATGTGGATAAGTATCTCGAGTCAATTTCGTTGTTTTTTCTTGAGAAAATAATGGGTTGTCTTAACAGTAACTTCGAAAAGCCCAGGAGAACCCAAGGCAGAACACTGTATTACAGCAGTTACCGCTCTTTCACTTTGTTTTGAAATGCTCAAATTGAGTTACAGTACTCTGCCTTTGTTAAGCCATGCGTCAGTATGAAGTTACTGTGCCGACCTGGAGTTAAACGGTATTCTGCCTTTGTTTTACTATCCATTAAAATCTGCTGGGTTTAAATTACAGTGTAGCTTGTGTTATTACATCTGTCACCAATTTTTTAGACAAATAAATTAGATTGATCACAACCAACTGCTCCATATAACAAAGCACTGTAAACAACAAAGACTAGTTAACTTGGCAACAATAATGAATTAACTTTAAAATAGGAGTAAAAATCAAGTTTAAGCTTAAAAAAATTTTATGTAGATAATTTTCATTACTAAAACGTCTAACTGCCAGATTTCCAGTCTCCTACCCATAATTAATTTGTCTGGACAAATAAAAATCCTTAACGTAATTTTTCTCAGTTTTACACTCTAGCGAGTTCAGGTCTTTGGCCTTTGTAGGGCAGTGATGCATAAGGCATGCAAAATGGGAAACACCCAAAAATCAATTAATTAATTCTGTCATTAATTAATCACCCTCATGTAGTTCCGAATCTAAGAGTTTTGTTGGTCTTCAGAACACAGATGAAGATCTTTCAGGACAGTGTTAACTCAGTTTTATGAAGCGATATAGAGTGCATTGTTTGCTAAAAAAACATGATTTGCCACTTTATTTACAAAATATGAACTCACACGACGCAAGGCGCAAAGAGCATTTGGTGTGATATATAAGAATCGTTCAACGATCACGTGTGTATTCGCCTTATTCAGGTACTTCACATGTAGGAAGGCGTTTCAGTCGTATTTTCATTCTTGTGCAAACTAGACTGTTGGTTGAGGAGAATGTGTAAGAGTCAAACATAGGGAACCGTGGCGCTTGTACCGATGACATTTGGCTGTTATTGTGAGAGGGAGTACGCGTGAGAGAGATTCAGTTGTCAATGGTATATGGACTTACTCTCCCTACCCGGTCCGTTGGTCAGCGCCCCCCCCCCCTCGCTCCATTTTGCCTTTCTTTCCCGGGCTCCGCGTGCATGGCGTTTCCGTTTTTTTTCGGTCTTCCGGTTTTTTGTTGTATGCTCATCCCGCCTTGCACCCCCGTGGTGTGTGAGTTTGGGTTTAATCACAAGACTCATTAAAATGTACAGGTGTCCTACTGAACGTACAGTGGTAATATAAAAACCGACAATTACTTTTGATTAAAGATTCAGTTCGTCGTCCCTGCGCCACTTCATCAATACTGTGTTTGAAGTTACCCAGAGATTACGTTTACAGTACTTTTGGACTGTTTCACGCCCACCCAACCCCAAACCCAAATAGTATGGTGGGTCTTTAGATAGATTGTACTTGTTTAGGTGGGTCCTGGTTTGGGAACCCCTGGTTTAGTATACTTGTTGCTGGTTTTGATGCTGCTTGTTTTTGGATGCTTTAATGCTTTTTTGTTGGCTTAGATGTCTGTTGCTTTCTGCCATGAAACTAGAATTTACTTGCATTGGTTTTTGTTTTGCTTTAGACCTGATGCAGCTGAAAGAGGAGAGTCAAGAACCAAAGGAAATTGAAGTGACAATTCAGAAGGAGCAAGACCAGGATTTCACAATTGGGGGGAAATATTTTAGTTGCTCAAAGACAAAAAAAGGACTTGTCACAAAAAAGAGCTAAAAAGCAAAAACTAGACGCCATTAAGCTGCCAACAGGGTGAACAGGGTTCACTCAAAGAGGGGAACCTTAAAGTCCACATGAGAATTCACGATGGAGAGAAGCCTTTCACTGCCAACAGTGTGGAATAAGTTTCAATCAAAAAGGAAATCTTGACGCCCACATGAGAATTCACACTGGAGGGGAATCTTTCTCTGTAATCTTGGGGAAGAGCTTCAAACGAAAAGCAGGTCTTAGACTCACATGAGACGTCCCAATATGGAGTGAAGCCGTTAAATGTGATCAGGGGAATGAGTTTTAGATATAAAGACGACCTAATAAAACACATGAGGATTCACTAAGAAAGAGCGGTTTAAATGTCATCAGTGTGGACGGAGTTTCACAGACAGCAGTCACCTAAGAATATGTATAACTCCTTCGGACAGAAGCGTTTCATGTCGCCTTCATTGTGGAAAGGATGCAAACAACAATGCAAACCTGGAGGTTCAGTAAGGATTACACGGGACGGAAAGAAGCCCTTTGTTGCCCTCGGTTGGAAAGGGTTCCATTAGAGGAAACCTAAGAGACACATAAGAGTTGACACTGGAGAGAAGCCTTATACCTGCCCTCAGTGTCCAAAACATTTTATGTATAAAAGAGACCTGAAACGTCATTTGCAAACAATGGTCTGTGCATCGCAAGACGTTTAGGAAAAGGAGCCATTTCAAAAATCACTTCACGCATTCACTCTGGAGGTGTTTTGGGCCATTATTGTGTTGAAAGAGTGCCCCGTGATGAAGGGCACGGAGTGGTGGTAGCATCTTTTCTTTCAGTATTGCAATAAAATTCATCTGTCAATAAATTGATATTAGGCCCAGTATGTTTAGGATCTATGTTAAAATTGTTTCTTTTCAACCCTTCCAAGCAATGTGAAAGCACAGTTGTTCAGATATATGTCTGTATGAAGCAACATTAGACACTCCGAAAGACTGGAAAGAGCTGCAACAGTGCAAAAGTTAAAAATTGATAATTTATAATAAACACTGCGATGTTCATTCATTCAATCTATCAATAAATAAATACTACAATTGTCCATTTTGATTTCATGGTGACTTTTTAAAAATGCTACAAGGTCAGATACTTTATATACAGTTATTGACCATGTTTTCTCATTTTTTGTAATTGCATTTTATTTCCATGGCTAATTTACAAAGTCAAATAAAGTAAATCAACTGGAGTAGTATTTTATTATACGGATCTGTACTTTTACTCAAGTACTTGATTTGTGAACTTCGTCCACCTCTGGTTTTAGTCCCCTGGTATAAATTGTTCCTGCAATCAAACACGAGTGTTTTGTCTTTTAGACGGAAAAGCACATATTAGATGAGCAACTCGCTCTTTCATTGGTAGTTATTTTCAGCACATCACTGGACACCTTTTTGTATGTTAACTTCTATTCATTTTTGTGATTTTGGACAGCACTTGTGTGAGCATGACTTTTATTTTGAAAGTCGAGACTTGACGTCGTAAGGCCGCGCAGCGCTCCTGCTGCTTTTGTGATACGGCTTAAGAAAGGTTTGTGGGTTTTAAGCATTTAAAGGATGTACATCGATACAAACTGTTAAGTCAAATACTTAGGTTTTACTAGAGGTGTAAAATTACTAACATATAATTGAATATAACATTGTAATGCTTTATCCAACATTAATGAACGTATGTTTGCTCGTGTGTGTGCGCGTGCAAAGTAGTTATGGGAAGTCCGATTCTTTTTAGCGAACCGATTCTTTCGGACAGTTCGATTCAATTTTCCGTATTGGCCAAATTCCCCCCGCGCCTAAAGCAGCATCAGTTGTCCGAAAGAAACCCGTTCGTCCGTGCTAGATCAACGCCATTCTCAGTGTCTCCCACCTCGTCGGTTCTCAGTAATCGGAAGGGTCCGAAAGAAACAGTTCTCGGTGTTCGTAGCAGAAGTTATGTTACGGTATTCACGCATTCTAGTATCGGCTGTTCGTGCTCATCGTTCTCTCAGAACGGAAAGTTCAGTGCTGTGGGAGTTACCAGGGACGAAACTATACTCGGGATTGGGTTTATCTCAGAGTCGAAGAAGAACTGTCGGGATGTCTGAAAATGAGTTGATTTGTAATTGTGGTCAGCGCGACTAAGACGCGAACGTTTGAACACCAGTCCTTTTGGTGAACTGGCTCAAAAAAAAGAACGGTTAAAAAGAACGATTAGTTCACGACCGGCATGGCCATGACTAGCAGGGTTGCCAAATTAGGAAAGTTTCAGCTACCTAGCAAAAGTTTTTGCAAAAGCGCTAGCCATTTACTATTTACAATTTTCTTGGTAATTAGAGCAAACTTTTGATTAAGGGGCTTCGAACAATAAAAGGACCACAATTTTCCATCTCAATTTACAAAAGATGGAACAAAGCTGCTAGCAGTTACCCGCATCAGGTGAATTAATTATGGCTATTGGGACTTGTTCATTTGATGCTGATGATGATAATTATAAACGGTTCATTATGAACACCGCGTTGTACCTGCAATTGTTAGTACACTGTTAGAAAAATATCTAGAAAAATGGAAAAAGGTATTAGTTATTTTCCAGGACATTATCCGTTGTAACCAGAAAACACAAAATGCAATGCGTAATTTGTAAATGCCCGGGGGTAAAACGTGAATCTTTTTCACGTGTAGATACTGACTACTATACCGCTTAGTCAAGTCAAGTAACTTATTTATAGCGCTTTTAACCAATAACAGCTGTGTAAAAGCAATCTGAACAGCATTAATTAGAAATAGGGTCAATAATGCAAAGCCAATAGTGACACTAGAAGAACTAAAGAACTAAAGTTAAAAGCTGACCGGTTAACCGTTAAGAACAATTGCTTGTAAAAAACAAATTGCTCAGAATGTGTCGTTTTTAATAGTTCAATAGTCTATAACAAAAAAATGTAACCTCAAATGTGTAAGCGTTCAATAATTCAATGTTGTATTAAGTATTAATAATTGTATTAATCTAAATTAACATAATATATTTTTTACTGAGATTTGATGTAATTTTTGCATCGTGATTACGTAATGACGTCATCACGCAATGACACCACAACGTCATTTAGCAACTTTTAGCAACAAATCGACCATCCTTTAGCAACTTCCCCTGAAAATTAGTTGGCAACAGTGATGACTAGTACAAAGCGCATCTACAAGAAAAGGCGCGTTTCATTTTGCTCCCCATATCCTGAATCAGTTTATTGTAAACCTTTGTTGTGCTAGTGTTGAGAGTTTTTGTCTAATCATCTCATTTAAAGCTTTTAACTCTCACTCTGACTGACTCCTTTACCAGTGCGCTGGCTACTGAACTATAGGGAGCTGATTGAGACGCACCTAGAGATTGTTTGGATTTTATTTTTCTTTCTGTTAAATCTTCTCCTCTTAAACAGGACAAACACAGAGAAACTCCTGCTGAAGCAGCTGAGATCCACGTGACACACTATTATAAAGATGGCGTTTATTAAAGAGGAGAGCGAAGACGTGAAGATTGAAGAAACATTCAGAGTTAAACATGAAGATACTGAGGAACAAACAGGTTGGTTTTCATTCTCAAAGCTGGAGTCGTTCATGATCTTATTAAAATGAATGATATTTTTGAAGGATGTAATATGAGAATCCTAATGGAAAAACGGGGGGGGGGGTTTTTTTTTTTTAGTTTGCATGAGTCAGTGCCTCATATGACATTGTTAAAATATCCAAACATGCTGAAATATCGAGAATTAACAGCATGAATTCCATGTTGGTTTATGCTGGTTAGAACTGATAAAGTGCTGGGGCCGGTTGCACCAGCTAGACGTAAAAACGTGGGTTTAAGACTAGCTGAGATTTTGCAACATCCTGCTTTACGATAAGATATTCCACCGGTGGCACCAGCTGAAACATGATCAGCGAAATACGCCCGGTGTAGACATGGCGCGTCCACGCCGGACCACATTACCCTCAGTTATGCTATAGCAAAAAGGGTTGTAACTTTGGTTTGAGAAGTGGGGGGACACAAAATGGGGGAAAATGTTTTCGATTTGAATCCCATTTCGTGCATGTACATACATTTAGGGACTATGGTGATACAAAAAATCCAGGAAATAATTAAGTTGATCAATGATCAATTCTGCCAAAAAGATTAGTAGGCTACTAAACTATGTATAAGAAAAATAAGTCTTACTTTCTTTATTGTTTAATAGGGCCCGATCGCCAAGACTTGAGAGAATCATTTTATAAAGTCGAAAATTTTCACCATTAATGTTTAAGTAATGTGAGACTCAATTTCCACTGTTAAACAAAATTTTATTTCAAACTAACCGCTGTACCTGAAAATATTAAATAAATCACTTGTTGCACAGGACAGAATGTTCTACATCAGTGGTTCCCAGACCCTGAGGCATTTCTGCTTAGGCCTACCCCCTCTTCCACTTAGACTGCACCTTTTCCATTAAAGGACAATATTTGCCCCTAAATTGACTTTCCAAGATTTTTGATCTTTATAAATGAATATTGACGTTGTGAAAAAAAAAAAAGTCCATAGATTTAAAGGGGTCATATGATGCTTTTTTAAAAGATCATTATTTTGTGCATTTGGTGTAACAGAATATGTTGACATGACAAAACACATTATTTTTCAAATACTGTAAATATTGTAGGTCCTCTATGCCCTGCCGCTCTCAAACGCTTCGTTTTCTACAAAACCCCTCCTTCCGACAAGCGCAGTCTGCTCTGATTGGGCAGCTGAACCAGTGCATTGTGATTGGCAGAACACCGCAGAATGTTGGAAATGTAACGCCCCTTACAATAATCGTGAGCTTCATCTTTCAAAATAAATTTAAAGACAGAGCCTGAAAGGGGAACAGGGTCTTGTGACAGACACAGTGATGAATGTGTTTGCAGTACACAAGCCACAGTTAAGACAGCTGACTACTGTGATGTATCGTGCTCTCTTTCTCTCGCGCGCTCAGCTCGACACACACACACACACACAATGTGCAAAACTCAGCATTTGAACAGTCAATAGCAAATACTAAATTAATAACAAAACAGTAGCTGATTCAGAAATGCCCGATTGTCATAGCAAAGTCAGAATTACCTCTTATCCTAGGTTCACGAAACGGTCGTCCATAAAATCCATTGCTGTTCTGTTGTAAGTAATCTAAAGATTCCTAAATGCATCTACTTCGGAAAGGCCAAATAAAGTGCTTTTGATTTCATCTAGAAACACACAGCATCTCCCTGACAAGGCTGCATCAACACTAACTGCGGTTACCGAAACCACGCCTTCTTTCTTTGCGTGAACATTTGGGAGGCATTATGCAAATATTTCCACATAATGACGTAGATATGTGGGGGCATGCTAGAACGAGCCGTTTTAGGTAGGCGTAGCAGAGTCTTAACTTTGATAAAGAATATCTCTTTGGTTTTTGAGACTTTAGTCCTTTGCAACTTCAGGGATCTTATCTAATCACGAACAGCTTGTAACACTCCAAAAAAGAATGGAAAATTGGAAATTGCATCATATGACCCCTTTAATTATGCAAATGTGAAAAAGAAAAGTGATATTTTAATACTACAAACCGCCAGTAGGGGTGGTGAGTCACGTCTTAAAGCGTGAGTCATAGAGTCATTTGTTCATTCGTACACTAAGCAAGTGGCTGTATTTATACATTAATATTGATAATAGGACTTTCGCGAAACGGCCCCACCCTGGGTGACCAGCAATGCTGGATGTTCCAGCAAAGGAGTCATTGCTCCAGGCAAAAACATTAATTTCTATACTTGCTAATGCAACCGTATCAAACAAATATATGTTTGCCTTATATTGGCCTAAAGAACACTAAAGGGTAAGTGATAATACTCATTTGTAGTCGAAACCCGTCCACCCGCCCGGTCTAAAGCAGCATGCACTCAGGCAGTCTTCTTCATGCGTAAACCTCGCCCACTTCTGACCAGCCAAAATGTAATATATTTGCATGACTTCGAACTTGTTTTTTTAACATGTTAGAATATACCTGTGAATATACGTGTCAGTTATGCACTGAGAAAAACACAGTGTCTCAAATGCATTAAACGGCACAAACATATTCACTGTTTGCCGTGGTGGATTGATTTGATCTATGATCGACATTAAGGGCTGCTTGAGAATAAACGTACATATCAAATTTTCTTAATTCACTGAACCTGGTCAAATTAGTGAGATTGCGTGAACTTAATTTGTCATTTATGGACCTGTTTTAGCCCCGATTTATTTGTTAGGTTATTTCAAGTCAGGTTTTGGATTTTAATCCCAGCTTTTCTTGGCGTCTTTTATGAAACAGGCCTCTGGTCTGTCATGGTTCGGTGCATGCAGATGGACGACAAATACAGTCAGTCACAGGCATCCAGAAGGGAGTGCGCATGGTAATGCAACACTGTTTGATAACTGCCACAACAGTATACAGAGCAGAAGAAGAGCAGCAAATTCTTAACTTGAACACTAGAAAACAAAGTCCACTAGATAGTGAGAATATGCTGAATTCGTCTCTCACGTTCAAAGGAGTATACTGTGAAAGGCTTGCACACTTAACTTTTTGCAAAATGGAGCTTTGCTCTTACCTAGCCTACCTCTCTCATTCGGCACAAATCCAAATATTCCATAATATTCCATATTATGATGTATTTGAATGCTAAACTATTATTTATTATGTAAATTATAGGTTTTGTACTTAAGTCGCATTTCAACAATATGCTGTTACTGACATGTTGTGTGGGCGTGAGACGCCAGCATGATCACTTGATTGGTTTCCTTATACCAGCAGAAACAATTAAAAATACTCCATAATTTATGGTCATACCAAAAAAGAGACACCTTGGTAATTGTAAAGATACTTTATTTGTGTAAACTCACAATAAAAACAAAACATTGTGCTTTTGTAAAGTAAAGAAAGTAGATTGGAAATCTCTTTCTGCCATCTCAGTTTCCCTTCTGTCACAAAATGACCCTGAAATTCAACATATAAGCTACTACTTTTAGTTGTGATCTATTAATTAAGTGAAATATATTTTGAGTATTTCTTTGTTATTTTAATGGGTCACAGACATTTCCATTCTAACTGTATTTAAAAAAAATTTACTGCATTTTTTGCCTTATTAAGATCCCAGAAGGTAGGAAATAAAAAAAATTAACCTAGCTTTGAATTTGTGCTTTCATTTACCAAACTTATATAACAACAGTGAGAAGGACTCTTGAGCGTGACAGATAAGTTGAGATTGACTCTTGAAGGACCAGCACCACATTTCTTGTACCACTGTTTGAAGAATTTATCTTCAAGAATCAGGCACTAAGTTTTAGGAGCTCATTTTTTGTCAGTCTCTGCAGGATAGGAGATGGACTAAAAATTAACTCCCAAAACTTACTGCAACATGGAGCTAAGGAGAAAATGTAGAACTTGAAAAATTGGAAACACAGCTTAGTAAAAAGCGTTTACAGTTTAAAAGCAAATAGAAAGTCCTGTTTTTTTTTTTTTTTTTTTTTTATATTTTTTTGCAGATTTGAGAATGTACAAGGTTTAAAAGGTTCATGACATATTTTCAAAGATTTGACGCTTTGAGCAGCTGCATTTCTCTAAATCAAAGATGAAAAAATGGGATTTACAATAAAAAGTGATTTACAAAATAATTTTGACTTGAGTTTATTTATTACTGAGTAACGTATCTTTTGAGTGAATGTGCAAATTTTTTATGTTAACAGGTTTTACCGTGTTATTTCAACATTTAACCACTTTTTATTAATTTGAAAATTGAGAAATTATTTCAAATTTAAATATTGTACAAGAACTACAGCAAAAAACAGTTTGAAGCATATTTTATCAGTATTTTAGAAATTTAATTTGAATATTACCAATACTGACTTCAATAGATTTCATTAAATTCCTTTGAACACGACTGCTCAAAAAGGTCTACATTTATGAAACCTACACATTCAAAACACTGTTACTCTGAAATTTTTAATGTAAATGCTAAGTGTAAGTGAACTGTTAAGTAATGTAAGGTCTTTCATTACACTACATATTCTGGGGTGTGAATTTGATAGATGCTTGATATAAAATAAATGGTGCTTTAAAAAATCCTTGAATCTGGTGTTCATGAAAGAATGGGAACCAGGATGTCAGACCATATGTGGTGCAGTGGGCCTGGTTCTCTCCTGGTGAATGGACTCATGTCCGGCCTGTTTGGATAGGAGTGTGTAGTAGGCTTTAAAGCCGAGGCATGATGCCATTTAAGGAATTCTCGTTCCCCAGACCTGATCAATGAGAACCTCTGGGATATATCAGAGCATCCGAAGTAATTATGTATCGAGCATCCAAAGACCGCCACGTAGCACCAAGAATTTCTACGGATTCACTGATGCCTGATCCAGGTCGGGGAGGAGATACGACCGGGATCTATCTCATTCACCAGGAGCTTGCCCAGAGTGTGAGTGTGTGTATATAGCAGTGGGGGCCAGACACATCCTGACTTCTATTATGAGGGCTGTGATGAAAGGTCATGCAGTGGATCAGCCTGTAACTTTAGTTTTACTTTCGCTTTTGGTGCGATTTGAATTCAGCCGCGGTGGGTTGGATTTGGTTCCATTAATTTTGCCATAATATTGTTCTAAAACTAAGTGTGTCACATAAAGATTTTCAAAGACTTTTCAAATTGAAAAACGGCATTCCTGAGATCAAGTGTTCCCTTAATTTTTTGAGCCAGTGTGAGGAATCAATTGGAAACCTTGACCCCTGGTGAAATGTCGCTCAGCTTGTGCTATTAACACCGGGTTAAACGGGTCTTGTCTTCTTTTTACCTTAGACTGATGGCACTGAAAGCAAGAGAGTCACGACCTGACTGAAAAACAAAGAAAAAGTCTGAGGAGGGAAGCATTCATGATTTCATAACGAAGAAAAATCTTCAGTGATCACAGAAAAATGAGTTCCATGCGAAAAAAAGCGCCGGAAAACAGATCTAGAAGTTCACCTGCTTCAGTGTGGAACGAGTTTTACAACAAAGGAAACCTGACTGTCCACATGAAAATTCACACTAGAGAGAGCCCATTCACCTGCCAGCAGTGTGGGAAAGGTTTCACTCAAAATGAAAGCCTTAAACTCCACATGAGTGTTCACACTGGAGAGAAGCCGTCCTGCCAACAATGTGGGAAAGGTATACTCAAAATGAAAGCTTTAAAGTCCAGCATGAGACCACGGCTACGGCGAGAAAGCTTTCACGCCAACAGGGTGGAAAAAGTTCATTCGCAAAGTACACCTAAAGACGCAGAGTTCACATGAGAGAAGCTTAATATGCCCTCCAGGTGGAGAGTTTTTCACAAAAGCAGCAATGTATCAACACATGAGAATCACACTGGAGGAGAGAAAGAAGCCTACACTGCCAACATGGGACAAAGTTCACGAAAAAGGAAACCTTCGCGTGTCAATGAGAAGTATAATGGAGAAAAGCTTTAAATGAACAATGTGGACGAAGTTTCATCAAAGCACGACCTACATCCAACATGAGACTTTCACACTGGGGAGAAGCCTTTCACCTGCCAACAATGTGGAAAAGGTTTCTCTCAAAAGACCCACATTAAATCCCACATGAGTGTTCACACTGGAGAGAAGCCTTACTGCCAACAATGTGGGAAAAAGGTTTCCCTCAACACTGACGTCTTAAAGGTCCACATAAAAATTCACATTAAAGGCCGAGAAACGTTTTACAGCCCCACAGTGTGGGAACAAATTTCGTCGCCATCTGCTTGAAAGCCATATGAGCGTTCACATGAAGAAAACCTTACATTGAACTCAATGTGGAAAAAAGTTTAAATATAGGCAGCAGTAATCGCCCACATGCGAATTCACACGGAGAGCAGCTCACACCTGCCCAACAGTGTGGAAAAAGAGTTCTGATTAAAGGAAGCCTTACAGGTCCACCCGAGAATTCAACTATGGAGAGAAGCATTTCACATGCACCCAGGTGAAAAAATTTCTACAAAGGACACAGGAAACCACATGAGAAGTCACACTGGAGAAAAGCCATACACCTGCTCGATGATGTTGTGTTCATCATGTGGAGTGAGTCATAGACCGACACACTATGTATGACTCATGTCACACTGGAGAGAGCCTTTCATGTGCATCACTGTGAAAGCTTGTAGCATACGGTTTGCTTTGTTGCACGATTACAAGACAATGAGTAGTCAAAACATGGTAAATTTTTTTGCGTTTTTAAACAAGTTTACTATACACGACAACATTCAAAACAGCTCGGGTTAAATATCTGCAAAAACAGCCAAAACGCTGTATTACATAGCCAGGCCAGGAGTTGGTGCGGTCACCTTGTTAGTAAACATACCTGTAGGGCAAGTGACGGGTTATATGTTTTCTATCTATGCGTCTCCGCTGTTGGTTGTAAGATGGTGAAGTAAACCCCCCCCCCCACCTTGCTGAAGAGCGTTAGCAAACTCTGAGCAGCAAAACAACCATTACTCCTCATTGTTGTTATTGTTGTCTCGCGCTTGCCTTTAAAAATCGAAACGCACTGCGCAGTCTACTGCCAACACGTACTACGCACGCGAATGACAGGTGCCATTTTCAACGACAACGGTGGCATTTTCAAAAACTTGCGCTTTAAAACCCGTTTTCAAAAAAATGTTTTCAGTTTTCAGTCTCCAAAGCGCCGTTGTCGTGTAAACGAACAGGCAAAAAGCATAAAAAGTTTCCAGTTTTTGGCTGAAAATG
>JADLZN010011382.1:0-33225 GCA_018155175.1 Sinocyclocheilus anophthalmus | reverse complement strand
ATGAACACACTACCTTTGTGGCATACGATCTCTTGAACGCCAATGCATGAGGTACATAAACAGACTTAGAAAAAGAAATTAAAAAAAGAAAACAAACAAAACAAATATTATGCGATTAGATGGGTTAATGTACAATTAAACAAAATCAGGATTCTACGGCAACACACAAACACAAGACTTAACATTTAAGGATGCTGGGATGAGTGCAAAAGTACAAATTAATGTGACCGTGTTTTGTGCAACACAATTATACTCCGGGTCCAAAATTAACATCCGCCAACCAAAATTCTTCTCATGTGGCAACAAGCCCAGGTTCCATCCAAGGTTTTTGTACAAAAAAATATTTAGCGCTTCAAAATTGTTACCAATATAGCTGATGGAAATGCCATTTATCGAAAAAATTTCTCATGTGTCGACATTATCTTTTTCCGTTTAACTTTAGCTCATAAATTCTATATCGATACTTTAAATGTCGCCAAAAAATTGTTTGGAAACACTTTTTGTCGAGAAAAGGGGCTTTAACGCAAATAAATGTGGTGTCACATGACAGAATTAGCCTATAGGCAGCGTCCGTGTTCATGGTGTTGCTCACGTTAAAGCACCGTTTCCCTGTAGTTCAAAAGCGCATTAAATCATATTCATATTATTAAATTGCATCTAAAATTAATTTATATTTGTTAAGAAAAAGACAAGTTACCTCTCAAACATTCTTATCTTAATTTGATGTTCCTTTAGTAGCCTACGTTTTCGTTATTTTTTAGAGTGCACTGCTCAGTTTAAATAGCCTGTGATATTACTATGCCAAGCACATTTTGTTTTACGTGGATATTGGAACGCAAAGTACAAAATTTTTAATTAATTCATTTTGGTGGGTTAGTAGCTTTCTTATTTATTATTTTTTTTATTTTTGTTTTGTTCTGAGTTCTGTTCTACCGTTAAATTTAAAGTATAGGCCTATTTGTTGTGGAGAGAGGGGAACTAAAATAGCATGGTTTTCAATGTTTGGCTGACTGTATTTTATTATGACAATGAACAGGCTGCATTGTCGAGTTAATAATGCTTGACTGCGCGAGTGAGGTGCCGGCATGATCACTTGTGTTTTTTTTTCCCTTATAAAAGTGGAAACAACTTGCAACATGTCTACACCCAGGTTATGTTTGACACTCTAGGCACACGGCCTTGCAATACAACAAGAAATGGATCTGCTTTTGTGAGTGTGTGAGCGAGCAAGGAGAGAGAGAAACAAAGAGAGTTTGCACCATGCACAAGAGGATATAGAAATGCCACAGACGTGCTTGGTATTCAGTCTTCATAATCAGTGTCTGTGCATCCAGTGACACGGATGACAAATTGCTCCTTTCTTTTACGACTTTCTCGATGCTGTCAGAAATTATCACAAATAATTGTGCACAAAGGGAAATTAAGAAATATGACAAAAATGACAAATGCATGCATGTTATGTGGAGGAAAAGATATTCAGGAGTGTCGAGGGAGGACTTAAGCAAACTCAGTGTGATTTACTATGGCGTTTAGTACATGCAGGAACATTTTGCCTGGAACACAAAGAGGAGAGGGAGGAATATGAATGTTTGGGGTATTTAATGTTATGATTGGATGGGAAACACTGCTATTTGTAGCAGAGGGTTATTTCATGTGTTTATAGCTTATTATATTATTATGTCTGTCCCTTAGTGGCACATTTTAAATAACGTTTTATGTTTGCACAGAGAACAAGTCTGCTTTCCTTGTCGATAATATACTAGGGAGTATTTTGTCTAAAATCCACTTTGCTTCTGGCTTGATGTTCATAGTAATTTGTTGTGATGACAGAATATCATTTTTCATTCTTAAATATTGCAGCATTTTCATCATTCAAGGGCTTCCTGTACGCGCCTCAATCTCTCCAAGCACTAGTGGAAAAAGCATCACTAGAGGAATACAGTAAATCAAATACTTTTTATTATAAAACTTTCAGTGAAAATATTAAATATCACACTTACAGTGTGGTATTATACAGGAAGCTCCAGACAACACTGTAGCCCAGGAACAATTTTTTACATAGTAATAAATTACACACTTTTTCAATTCAGACAGTGATGAAAGACATGACTCATCGTTTGTTCAACATACATAACATCACGACAAGGCTAAACAAACAATGTATTTTCCATTTGTTCATGATTAGGAACACTTTTAAAGTCAAGTAAGCAACAAAAGAAACATATTGTAAGAGACCAAACAAGAGTTCATTAATAGAGATCCAGAAGTTATACAACTAATAAACGAAAGTACCCTTTAAAATGGTTCAGGCAAAAAGGACAGAGCACCCTGCAGTGCAACATCTACTTTTAAAAGTGAACTTTTGCACTTATTAGTGTATGCAAATATCCCTTCAAGGGGTTGGGGACTGTTAATGAAGTGTTTGGACTGAAACAAGGACAGAATGAGTGCTTCTGCTACACCCCATGTGCCATCTACTCCAATGTTTATTGTTAGAGCAGGAACCCTATACCTGAACCCTAGTAAAGCATTACTAATTTGAGACTCCACTCTTCGGTTAAGCACAAAACAGTGCTCCAACAACTGCAGCACTCAAACAGATAGAAACAGAAAGAGATGAAGAACACCAACAAAGTCAACTTAGATGAGGTCCCAAGTCCTGAGAGGCTTGGGTTTGTTAGCTTCTCCTCCTCCTGAACATGACACTCACTCCTGCACACTAATTGGTCCCTACAAAGTGACTGAGAGCAACCTACTCGACTCTCTCTGACACACATCTGGGACGAGCCTAGCCCTCTCGTACACCGCGTGGGAGATAGCCTGCATGAACTGCAGACAAATTACACACACATACTGGCAGACATACACAAACATAGTTCATCTGCCAATGGCCCCACTACATATTTCAGCAGAAGCACTGATCTTCATTAATGATAAATCTATCTTGTCTGCTTTAGTCTTCTGTGGCAATCAGACGGAATTGTGACTCAAACTTACAGGTCACTCCAGTTCCACAGAGAAAATTTGAGCATGTTAATGTCTGTTAAAATTAGAAGCCTATGTGGTAGAGATGTGTATGTTGTCTTGACTGGAGGATTTTGACCAATTGAAAAGTTGAAGTTAGTTTGTAAACTTAAAAAAACAGAGGGTTTTTATAGCAAAGTAAACACAGTAAAGGGGTCATATGATGCTGCTAAAAAAAAAAAAGCCTTGTGTATTTGGTGTAATAAAATGTGTTAATGCGGTTTAAGGTTCAAAAAACACAATTATTTTGTACATACTGTACATTATTGTTTCTCCTATATGCCCCGTCTTTTTGAAACGCGTCGGTTTTTACAAAGCTCATAGTTCTAAAAAAAAAGCGAGGTGTGCTGTGATTGACCAACTATCCAGAGCGTTGTGATTGGCCAAATACCTCAAACGTGAGACGGAAATGTTACACCCCTCACATACTGTTGATGCCATGTCAGGCCGGAGCGATGATTCAAAAACATGAAAACCCATTATAAACGGAGGCGTTCGTTGCATCCAGTGGGGACATAATAACAGATTATAATGACTTATACTATATTTTTACGCGTTGCGTTGCATCGCGTAAAAATAAAACCATGTCTGTATTTGTGATCAAAGAAATGACAAACAACAAGAGCTACTCCACACTGCCCAAAACAACTTGCTTTAACTATTAAAAAAAATAAAAAACTGTTTAAATATAAAGACGTAATTACCGTCTTTGAGTCAGAACAGCTGGCATGGTAGTCTAATATCCAGGAAACAGCCTCCATAAAAATGGAGAACACTGAAACAGTGTTTGTAAATACCAACGCTAACCACTGATTTCTAGTCGTGTCCATTTTTGGAAGGCCAACCAAAGTAGTTTAGCTTTCACAACAAAACAGCGTCACACACGGCGGCCTACAGTGAGTGGAGGCCGGGGGATAAAGTGAGGAACGGAGGGAGGGTTAGAGTGAGCAGAGGCGGCAGGCTTGATAACGTCGCGGCCGGCGGATTCTACGAAGGAGCATCCGGGAAGGAAATTTTGTGATGACTCACGGGCTGGACTCACTTTTCCACGGTGAAAGCCATCCGGCGATCAACAGGCAAAGTTGTAGTATTGTACAGCACGGATCAGCTCCAGGCATGACGAAGCAGATATCGTCCTCTTTTGGAAGACCAAACAAAGTAGTTTCGCTTTTTTACACGAACGCACACAGCGTCTTACAACTATGGTGGGGGAAACAACAAAAAAAATACAGCGAGGAAGTTTTTAAAAGTTACGATTCTTTCTTTGCCGGGAACATTTGGGGGGTTTTTGAATGCAAATCTTCCCACACAATGACGATTGATATGTGGGGGTGTGTTTAAACGAGCCGTTTTAGGTAGGCGTGGGCGAGTCTTAACTTGTATTAAAGAATATCTCTTTGGATTTGAGACTGTAGTCTTTGCAACTTTACAAAACTTCTTTATGCACCAAGAGCTTGTAACACTCCAAAGAGAAAGGAAAAATTGAAATCGCATCATATGACCCCTTTAACTAATAAAATATACAAGTTGAATTGTTTTGAGAAAAAAAAAATTATGATGAAATGAGAATGTGCGCTGCACTTTTTAATGCACCAAAAACTCTGATTCAACAGATTCACTGATTCAAACTAAAGCAGGCAGTATTAAGGAGAGGTCACATTTCAAGAAAATTCGTCATGGGCAAAATCCAGTCATTTCAATAGGAAAACCACGTGATCAAGATTTTTGCATGAGGAAGAAAGATTTCCCCATGCAGATTTTGCAACATTTTTAAGTTGTGAAACACGGATTTGTCACACTGACCAACAAAAAAGTGGCTTGGTTTGAAAGTGACTTCTGTAGGAGCTGTGCTTTATACATCACTACACTATTAACATTAGACAAGGGACCATTTTCACAGAAAATTTCACTGAAAAAAATTCACTAATGTGACCACACCTTTAGACTAAATGATTACAGGCTAAGGAGTTGTTCACTGTGAAATGTACTGTTTTTAAAATGAAGATAATAATAATAAAACAAAACAAAAAAAAACCCTGGCTGTAGCTAAACTCTTCGTCCAACAAATGATGAACAGTTGTTGCTGTAAACACACTCGTTTGCTCTTTCCCTGGTTTCTTCTGATTGGTCCACTGTTTTGAAACTAACATTTATGAGCTGTGCTGTGTCAAACATTGAACTTCTCTTAACTTGACACTTGTCTTAAAAACATAGCGAGAAGTTAAAAAAAAGCAGACAACCATCGAGAACACGTTTACATAGATAAAACTTTTAAAAAGCAGTGCAGTGGAACACTGTGTGAATTGGCCCTCAGTTCTGTATATCTGCTGGTAAACACTGTTTCATGGATTCTACAGTACTTCAGATGTGTACAGTCTCACCAATGTTCATCTGGTGCTCTTCAATGTAGCATACTGATGATGAACAGATGATGGAAGTCTCTTAATGGCTTTAACCGATGGTCACATCTCCAATCATAAGAGAACAGAGATATTTACAATATAAATGTTCTGCAGATTGGTTATTTAAAAAAAACACAATTCTAATTATGATACACCACAGATGAAGCCAGAACCAGATCCAGTTTTCCAATGTACCAATGAGTTTCTCGAGTTCCTCGGATACCAGGCTCTTATTATCTCTCACTAGTCCAAGACACGGTCCACTGGAATGCCTCTTTCTTTACCACATCTCGCAAATATCAACTTTGTCCATAGTGGTCATCTGTATCACAATGATTTACAGATCTAAGAAAAGTGAGGAGGCTCGTGGGAAGATCTTCCTATTACTGTCTTTTGGTGGAACAGGACTTGCAGCATTGTTGACCATAGAATTTGTGATTGCAAACACCATGCTGAGGCACCAGATGACACCAGCTGAAGAAGTCGATGCAAGGCTGGTCTTCTGTTAACGGAAAGACACATAATGACTATTATTTATTCTAAGCCTTAAAAACTACAGTGCTAACACAAACACTCAATGTTTTTGTAAGTGCTGTTTACTCTGAATAGAGACATTGTGGCGATGTTGCAAAGCACTTGTAAATACTGCACTGGCATACCGATAAGGACCTGACCTGCTCTCTGAAGGCCCTCACACTCAGTTATCCAATGAGAATAAACAATTATGCACACACACACACACACACACATCTATTGTCTATGGAAAGAGAAGAAGACATTTAGTTTTCATCTATCATTATAAGTAAGCTATGTAACAGTACATGACATTGTGATGTGTTTCATTTAAATTAATATGTTTAAATTCACCCAATGTATACAAAAATCTCAGTCTTATGGTTAAATCGTGGCAGACAGTATTGACCTTACCAATCGTGGTTTTTTTTTTTAAATTCAAGTAAAGTACAGTGTTTTTATCACTACATAATGAGTAGCTAACAAGCTGGATAATTGCATATGTAAACAAAGCAACAATAACAATTAACACTGTGGAAAACATTCATGCATTTATGCAATTGGCAGATTATTTATCTAAAGCAATATGTTTTATCAGTACGTTTCCTGAGAATCCAACCCATGACATTACTAACTTAATGCTCCACCTGCTGAGCTACAGAACAAGATATGAGAGTTCATAACAAATAAACATTCAGTAGTATGTCATAACCAATGAACATCCAGTGGTATGCCCATTCAGGCATTACAGGTACTGTTGAGTGAGATAAGAGTTGAGGTAAAAGTTGGAGTGGTGTAGTGTTCAAGACTCAGGGATGGCAACCAAAGATTGCTGGTTTGATCCATGAGCCAACACCATAGTTCCTATGAGCAAGACAATTGAAAATGTTCCTGCAAATAAGTGATGAACTAACAATGAGAGTAGATTAGCTACATTTCACTTCTTATTGTTAAGATAGTCTGGTCATGCAGATTTATGTACAGCTTGGAGAAGACCAGGCCATAGACTCTTTTAACATCTAGATTATAACGCTCTGCTAGCCGATTGGCCCACATGCCTAATAAAACCTCTGCAAATAATTCAGAATACAACTCAATCTTCACTTCTCATTGTCTTGTTTCACTGGCTGCCAGTTTTGGCTCAAGACACTGATAACTGCACACACAAATAAATCTCAATTTCATGTTCATCTCGGTTTTATTCTGTACTTTTCTGAACAAGTCTTGTAAGTTTGTATTGAAGCGCACCTCATGTTAATACTTCTTTGGGATAAATTGGGTTTGATTCTCAGGAACATGCAAACAGATAACACACTAACTGTGATAATATATATACACTAAAGTCCAAAATTTTAGGCATCAGTATCCTTCAGAAAGCATTCTAAAGGGCCTTTCGCACCACAGGGACCTTTTCAATTCGTACCAGAACTAAGTGTGGAACTACCCCCTTTTCGGCATGTTCGCACCGCCGGAACTGGGTGAGATTTTAATACCGGACTGCCTTTTTCGAGAACCAAAATAGCTCCTACTCCGGAGCAGGGTCTAAAAGCACAAATGGTACTAATCGTGACGTAATTAGACATTGATTGGCCAAACGCATATACGAAAACGCCCTCACCCGCCATGACTTAAAACGCCGTGTAAACATACTGTAAACACTCAACTTATTTCGCAAGTATGGAGAACAGCGATAGAAGGACGGACACTTTTTTTGTTTTTTTTTTGAATGTAAGTGCAGGCAATGGTAGCAGGTTTTAAATAAAACATGTAGCAATGCCAGTTGTTCATGGAGATTCTTAGTCTACTTTCCATTCGTTCAATCGCTTACATATACGTTCGACATTTCATGTCCTTAGTGTCGAAACCCTGCGAGACACAACAAAAAACACAGCTCTTACGGTCACAGCGTCCTCCACCTCCTGTTGTTAACGAGTCTTCTTTGTTCTGTGTGAAGACGCGCACCAAATGACGTCGCTGCTCGAACCCCGGATTACGGTAACTTTAGTACACACTGTCGATGTGATGCAACCCTTTAAATGGTACTGGGAAAGTTCGCACAAAAAGCAGTCCCAGTACTTTGTACCGACCATTTAGCTTATGAGACTTAAAGCGGGCGAAAGGGGCCTTAATCTGTGATTTGGTTGCCTTAGGAACATGTCATAGTATCACTGTTGTGAAAACCAGCTTTCTTTAGCTGCGGCATTTTTTTTTTTAAACAGCAATCCTCTCTTAGGTAACATATACTGTAAACTTAGGTTCTTTACTGTCACTTTTCATCATTGCGATAATATTATTAATGTCTTAAATCTTACTGATCTCAAACATTTGAATGGTAGTGTACATTGGATTTAAGTGTCTTCTAAATCAATAAATGAAAATTAAAGGTAAAGGTAAACCAGCTTGTACCTTTAAGTGTAGGTGAGGGAGGTGGGACAGGGGCTGGGATTGGACCAGGACAGAAATGTGTATTGCAGGCACGTGAGCTGATGGGTCTCTGATGAGGTAAACAGCCCACTGACAGACGCCCTTGTCTCAGACACTGAACGCTACGTGTCTGCACCCCACCACCACAGGACACTGTGCACTGAAAGACACACAGAGAGGACAGGAAGATTAGATGTCTAGCAGAATAGAAATGGAACAGAACCCAGATTGGTTATGATGAGCTAGTTGTGCATACCTGCAGCCAAGGAGAGGAGTACCACCCCAGAGTCACAGAAGTGCCACCCCTGTCTGGGCCAGGCTGGAGGATCTGGGGCGGTGGGGGCTCTGGGCAGGGGCCATTATTACAAGCTTGCTCAAGGTCTGCTTGGGGCTTACGGAGGTTCCTGCACCTCCTCACAGGGAACTCTGTGTAGCCTACTTGGGAGTCTTTCTCCCCACATTGCAGCTCTCTTCTCTTTACTCCTGCTCCACAGGAGGCCGAACACTGCATAAAACAACCAGACAATAAGAGAATAAGGTACATAAATATATATGTATACACACATAAATACTCCACTGACCCTTCGCTACAAGATCAACTCATTCCTCCATAGCAACGGGTTAACAATGCTGCTAGATTGGAGGAGAGACATACTGAAGTACAAATGCAGATCGGAAAGTACCACTCAGCTGTCTGGAATCAAATACTTGTCTTTAAAAATACATGCACAGATGTTGATCTAACCACTTGCACACATGATAACGTTTGCATCGCAAGGCTGGAATACACTACATGACTTTTCACATCTGAAGAGATTTTAAAACACTAGGCACCATACACTTGCTGTAAGTAGTTACAGAGGAAAAACTGGACATCATACACTAGACGACTGAGGATAACACAGTACCAGACATTCAAGTTGATTCGAAAACAACAAAATGAGCCTCTTTGCTAGGAAAAGCATGATAAATGAAAACAACATGTATTCTAAAATCGTACACTACGCGATTTTGAGTGAAATCTGTCAACTTAAATCTGCTGATCTAGTTAAATCTAGTTAACTAGCGTTAACCCCTCCAGACTGTAAATTAGGGTAAAAATTAATACTTAAAAGCAAATACGTAAATTAATATTTAAAGCAAAATTGAAGAAAGAACTGGTGTGATGTCATTTTGAAAAAGAAAAAAAATCAAGCCAAAACGAAGTTAGTTTGGAATTCATTTTGGGAATTCGAAACAGCTTGTAGTAAACACCATCAAACTGCTAGTAAACAACTTCGAACTATGACTTCTTTGACATGGAAAACTTCTCTGGTTCATTTCTTCTGTTCAATTCGTTGAGGTCAGACGCAAGTAAAAACATGCACACACTGGAGAGCTGCTTTCTGAAATTTAAATAGTATTTCTAATTGAAAGAGACATTAACGCTGTGTTTCATGTTTAATAAGGTAAGGCTGCTTGCTGTAAAGTGAACTATTGTATAAAACGCTTTATATAAAATATGATGTGACTTGACTGGCACGGCAGAGCTGGTGCAAACATATCCACATCGCTATGATCAGATGCTTTCTTAACTGCTGTGTTCTCACTGCGGTCATTTTTGTTGTGTGTTGATAAATGCATGCAGCACATATTTAGGTTCATCATCAGGATGAACAGTATATCACTGCAAAGGTATTTCAAACTTTTTTTTACCCTTACCCTGAAGAACAAAAAAGAACTTTGCCGTGAGTATATCAGGGCTTCAATGGCTTACATGCTGATGTAACCCATCCGGTCCTAACCACCCCACCTCGTTCTGACTGGATATGGATATCACTTAGCATTATGATATTTGCATGAAGACGTCTCTTTAACATGCCCATGATTCTGCATCAGGATTAAATGGGTGAATATATGCATGTGCTACATATGAACTGTTTGTGTGAGCTCTTCTACATAACATCTGATATTCCTATGAGGGGCCTTACCTCTCCCCAGGTGGTAGTTATCCACTGAAGATGCTCATTCTTGGGGCAGCGGCTCAGCACACAGGTCTCCTGGGCTTTGGGCTTCAGGTGTAATTTACACATGCTGTCAGGCACCACCACAGCCCTGGCACCTGGATTAGTGCTCCTGCAGAAAACACTACGCTTCTTCCACCCTCGCCCACAGGTCTTAGTGCACTAGAGAGAAGGAAGGAAAGAAAGACAAACATGGAGAGACAGAGAGAGTTACCCTCACGTGGTCTTTGAGTGATGTTAGTTTAAACATTGTAAAGGTCACAGTAGCATGCAGTTCACCTCAAACAGCAGTTGATATGAACTCTGGAGACAGGCGGTGCGAACTCAACCTGACCTTTAGGAGGAATTTAGTCAATATCAACTACTACTGCAAAATCTTCTCAGATTTATGATTTAACATATTACATAAGATTAGACTGGAACAAAAGGTTAAAGAATTCAGCATTGCTGCTAATAATGACATGAACTCTGCCAATGTGTTTCAGCATTCTCTGGCTTTCGCGTGTGTTCATGGAAAGATAAAGTTCAGAGTACACAAATATATGCACAAGTAGCAACAGCAAAAGTTAGTACAAAATATTAGATTAAACCATGTATAAAGTAGTCATTTATCTAATATAACACTTTCCAACAACACTAAGGTTTCAGAAAGGACACTTTGTGTGGTCATTTCAGAAGTTCAATACATGCAGAACAGATTCTTAATGAATGTGCTAGATGTGCAATAACAGCAGGGGGCAGTAGTGTTTCAGCACTGATGTGGCATACAGAACGTTTTTACATTATGTTGTTTTGGGCATCTCAAGCCTTCACCTCATTCTCTGGTCACTTTTCAAAACGTAATACGCATGTGTTGTAATTTAGGGAAAGATTTCTATAAAAGGGTATAGCAGAATTTCAGAAACATGTTCTGGTCAAGCTCAGAAAACTAAACTTTATTCATTGATTATTTACACAATGGCAAGAAAATGAACAGGAACAAAAGTCAAATCTAAAATGGCCCTTTTTTAGCCTCATGAAAAGAATGAGAGTTAGATTATATTAGGTTTATTGTACATGAGGTTAACTTGAAGTTAATTTAAATATTTTGAAAGCATCTTTTGAAATTTTCATACTTATTTCTGTAAATTTATCAAACACGATGGAATGTTTTAAAGTGAGACAAACCAGTTAATACCACAAAACATGACATAATAAGACAAATCAAATGCTAGTTTCTTAAGGCCTGGCATTTGCTAGGATTGGGATTTTTTTACACAAAGATAGCACATCTACATACCCAATATTTTGCACTGGACATTGTGTTTTTATACAGACTTTAATTGTGTGGAAGTCAGTTATGAATTTTTATTGTTTTTGAAAAAATAACACTAACCTTACGCTCAAAAAGGGTTTGTTTATTTGATTAAAAAACAGTAAAAAAAAAAAGTAATATTGTGAAATATTATTACAATGAAAAAGAACTCTTCCTTTGACTAATTTTAATATGTAATTTACCTGTGTGATGGCAAAGCTGAATTTTCAGTAGACATTACTCTAGTCTTCAGTGTCACAAGATCCTTCAAATCCTTAAAATATGCTGATTTGCTAATCAAGAAATCTTAATAATGTTACAAAAGATTTATTCTTTCTATTGACGGTAGTTGCACACCGGATGATGACGTCCTATTAATTCCACTGGAAAGAAACAGATGGAGGTAATGTTATGTAGGTTGCATGTTTCTGCAAACATACCTGAGACCAGGAGCCAGTGCTCCACTCTGGAGGACATGTCTGTGTGTTGCAGGGCTGTAGTTGGGCCGGAGCCATTACTGGACATAAGGAGTGAGCCACCACCTCTTCCCGCTGGTATGTCACCTTCCTCATGCAGCGGATGTTCCGCGTCTGCTGCCCACCTCCACATGTTCTACTGCACACTCCCCATTTACCTGTCGTCCAACTGTCAAGACAAACAATTTGACCTTCAGATGTGAACCTTGTGTTTGAACATTTCATCACATTTTAACATGGAAGAGGACATTTTACACCCATATGGCACAGACACGTGAGACACATACACACACACATGGCCTTCTTCAAACAAAATCTACATAATGTGATGGCCATTAGATTATGACCAATATGATTACTTTCTAAACCACATGGAAACACTGGAAACACACATGGAAAGACTAATGAAGATACCACATACATGTGTTTGCACCCACCTGACCGCACCCTTTCCTGTGGGCTCATATGGGCATATATAAACATGCACTTATCCTTTACATTGAAGTTTCCAGCCTAAGAATTCAAATGTTTATAGAGATGCATCAAGAGATGCAGACATCTTGGGTTCATAAATACAATTTGTAATTCTGCACTATGCACATAACAAAATATTACAAAACAAATATCTGATGGCAAGTAAATGAGACATTTCAAGGTTCTGTAATAGATTCATCAGTATCAACAGTTGGCATGAACCAATGTCTTCCTTCTCAATACTCATAAAATATCAAATTAGCCTTTGGACGCTTTGTGCTTATTAACAAAGACAAGACGAATTCATCCAAACGCATCCTGTATGTGATTTATCAGCACATTAAAACACGGACAATGAATAACTAAAGCATATAGAATATTCTATTTCACATGTTATTCAGCTCAGACTTTTGCAACAAGTACAATTGGCTTAATATTTGCTGCTTAATATTTTTGTGGATAGTTATTTTTTCAGCATTCTGTGATAAATAAAAAAATCAAACAGCATTTATTTAAAATATAAATAACATTTGTAACATTAGAAATGATTTACTGACACTTTGGATCAATTTAATGCATCCTCCTGAATAAAAATTATCTGCCTTTCAAAATATTAACAAAAAAAATCCTACTGACCCTAAACAGTAGTGTAGAACATGTGCATATTTGGTTTAATTATGCACTCTTCCATCAAATAAGATGATATTTTTGTGGACTAAAGATAATTCTATTGACTTTAGAATTATCTTTATTAGAACAATTTTGTTGACTTTAGATAATGAAAATGACGTGATAAAATACAGAATAAATTTTATGTGTATTTATGTCTAAAAGAAAAGAAAAATGTGTAAAAATCATCACTAGTTGCCAGAGAAGCTTGGTTCCAGTGCTCAGATTGCAACTCTATCCTTGCTTCTCTTGGCTGTGGATGAAAAGAGGCTTTAAAATAGAGTTGGGCAGGCCGGGGTGAGATTAGAGCAAATGACAGCTATGACGAGAGCTGTGGCCACAACACCGGACAGACGCCCCAGGTCGAGTTCTTAGAAGACCCAGTTCCAGCCAACCACTGCACAGACCTGAGCCACGGAGTTGAGAAAAATCCTTTAATTTTCTCTCCAGCCATCTGACAAATCGGAGGGAGATGGTTAAACTGCTATTTTAATTGAGGGAAGAAACAAGATCCACAGCACAATATGCCTTTTCACTCCCCCTTGTCCTCTCCTCGCCACATAAATGACAATGTGTCATTGGTCAAAGAGCTGACTTGCCGTGCCTCACTGCAAACCACTGCTGGCGTTTGCTTTAATTTTGTATTTCTGGAATCTTTCAATAACTCGCATATTTCAAGCCATACAATTAAAGAAGACATATCTTTGGGGGCAAAACTGTGGACTGCTTCACATTTCCGGATACGGTCTGATTTCGCTGGCATTTTCTCCATGTCTACCCAGAATGATGCACCCATAATAGATACTTGTTCCAAATCACTCAATGAAATTTAAGCTACTGTTGGTCATACCATGGGACAAAGACTGAATTTTTAGCGCTCTCTGAGGAATGGTTTGGGTTTGGATGCGTTTGTAAGTTTAAGAGCACAAAGAGAACCATGTACTTTCCTAAACCCATGTGACATTTTGCTTTTTTTATGCTAAAAATATTACTTTTTGAACAGACCAAAGCATGTGCTCTAACCACTTTAGCTATGTTTGGTTGTATGATATTGGAAATTGTTATTCATTACAGTAGTCTTTTTGGGTGATCATGTAGCCAACAGTTTCAAAAGTTTGGGGTCATTAAGATTTTGTTGTTGTTTGAAAGTTTCTAATGCTCACCAAAGCTGTAATTTTATTTTTATTAAAATACAGTAAAACAATAGTATTGTGAAATATTATTACAATTTAAAATAACTGTTTTCTATTTTATTCTATTTTAAAATCAAATTAATTCCAGTGATGGCAAAGCTTTTAAATTTCTTTCGAAAATCATTCTAAAATGCTGAATTTGGTGCATAGGAAATATTTCTTTATTATTATCAATGTATTATCAACAGCTGTTGCTTTTTTATTATCAATGCATATTAATGCGATTATTAATTCATCCTTGCTGAATAAAAATAATAATTTATTTCCAAAAAAAAAACTTGCTGACCCAAACTTTTGAACAATACTGTATGTGAGGTGGTCGATTGTACAAAAGTCTGGTAAAGAAAAAAAAAAAACTCCTAAAGCTGTCTGCGCTTTGAAGAATGGCGGTTGAACAGAAAAGCAAACACACAATCATGCAACACAACTAATAAACCAAAAGAAAAGGAGGAATATTCAGAGGGCACTGCAAAAGTCTTTAAGGCATGCACATTTATCTTTTCATGACATTTTAGGGAACAAATCAAGCTGGCCGCTTCTGGGCCCAGCCTGTGTTTGAAGTCACCGCGCTCCACGCTTCACAGAAGCAGCAGGGCAGCATTTGCAGCCGGAAGCAAGTCGTCAGACTGAGTCCTGTAGGCCATAGTATGGAGATTAGCGCTTGATTCCTTGCCGGCTAGACGCGCTCAATCCCCACAGGGAGGCAGTCTCTCTTGCTCCATAATAAAACATGGGCAGACCTGTCAACACTGAAGATATTTGCTGGAAAGATAAGCAGAAGCTTCTGTCTTGTTCTCCTGTTTTGAATGCATGCCCATACTTTTCTGGAAGTGTTTCCAAAGGATATTTATTTTTTTTAGTTTTCCTCTTTTCAGCAGTCATAAATCAAAGCACATAATGCCTCAAACAAATAATGTTCTGGGAGTCTGAAGTCGATATCTTAAGGCCGTGATGTCATTCAGTATGGAGAGAAACAGACTCGGCTCTGCATACAGTGGGGGAGGTCATTAGTAACTGTGGGATTTAGGACCTGTCTGTCTGAACAATAAACACACTTACAGTATGACCTACACCGAGATAAAAAAAAATCCATTCTGAATGTTGGGAATCTCATGAAGAGAGAAGAAAACGCACAAGGCCATTTAAGATTTAACGTAATACCCTGTCATACCTATATTTGAAAAGCTCTAAAAAGGGATGAAAATTAAAACTGTCATCATTTGCTCACTTTCATGCCATTCCAAACCTGTAGGACTTTCTTTCTTCTGCGGACCAAAGAAGATATTATGAAGATATTTTTTGAAGATATTCATATATGAAAGTAAATGTGTCCAAAAACAACACTTTCATTGTCAGAAAAAAAACAGACATTTTTCAAAATATGTTATTTTGTGTTCTGCAGAAGAAGAAGAAAGTCACACAGGTTGTTAAAAAAAATAACATGAGGGAGAGTAAATGATGGTAGAAGTTTCATTTTTGGAGGAATTATCCCTTTTAATAGCTTTTCCAATGCAGGTATGACAGAGTAACTAACTCATTGTGTGACCCACAGGATGGTGATGTAATTGCGCTGTGACGCCAACAGAAGGAGTCTGGGATCACTGGTATTCTCTACTGGTAATCAAGGCCTCTCTGCTCACCAAGTTAAAGTGTCATAGGGTTACAGGCAGACATTGGCGGTGAGTGATGGGAACCTGTGCAGTCTGTCTCGACATATCCAGCACCGCCACAGACACTCTGCTCGCCCGTCATCCCTGCTGTTGTTTTCAATTACACACTATTGGACTATTTGTCAGGCTTTGAATGGGACAAGCCAAACTGGTTAGAGCTTGTTGCTGTAATGAAATAATCATATGGTCTTGATTTCCCCTTTTAGCATTGCCTCGCCATAGCCCGAACGTTATAATCGTTCGCAGCCAACATTTCACACAACGTAAGGCCAAAGAGAAAGAGAGAGCGAGAAGGACGGAGGGAAGAAAGCCAGGAGAGGTGATTTGTTATCTGAGTTCCAGAATGGTGCGTCAATGCCTTTCACCCGGGCAAGTGAGGGATGCAGGATATGTAGATGCTTCTGTAAGGCAAGAGATCAGTAAATCAAGTTAAGTTGAGTGTTGCTCTTGTAGGAATGGCAGCAAGACTCTCAAAAGGAAGATGGACCGGCAGATTGACTTCAGCTTTGAGACATCCAGATAAAGGCTGTTTTGAGCAGTTCCTTTCATAGTCTCCAGAGCCCCGAGGAGGTTTTTTTCCCAGGGTCCCTAGTGAGATGGTCCCTGCTTTTCTTTCTCTTTTTTTCCATGCAAAAAGATCATTAAGCATGTTTTACGCACGGTACAATGTCTCTACCCAATTCATTCGCCGACTTCTGTAAAGTGCCTTTTTCCCATTTATCGTCCTCATTTCCAAATATAACACTTATCCTTTTCACTCATAACACTTACTGTAAATATAGTGGGAGACTTCGATAAATATGGCTTCGATTCTTGGAATATTTGAGTAGTAATTCACTGTAGTCAACAAAAAGACAAGACAGAACTAGAAACTAGTATTTATATGTGTCTATATGCCTTATTATGAAACCTGGTGTGTATGTGGGTTTGAGTTTGTATAATTTAAGAGGTGCGTGTGTGGCAGGCTGTGGCTTGGAGCTGGAGTTTGGGTAGTGAGGGTGCAGACAGTCCCTGTCTGGAGGCTATGTTAATCCTGTTTTCTTTAAGGAATGAAACAGAGAAAAGAACCCAAGGAAGAACGTGATTTCTCAGAGCTTTAAGCTGGGTTCTGCTCATGCTAAAGCCACCACAGCTGATTTCAGACAGACATACCAGGGCACTGTGCCCACCAATAGCGCTGGAGAGCAAGGTTGTACACCACTGAGAATTAAACTGAGAATGCTTTTTAAATTCTATTTCAGTTTTTTAATTTGATTGGAAGTAGCAAACAGGTTTGAAATTAAGAAAGTTGAATTAAAATAAAATGTGAATTAAATACATTTTTAACTAGAAAATGAAGTTTGGTAAAGACAAAATTAGACCAGCATGAGATCAGAGATCAGCATAAAATAAAAATTCACAATTTTCTAAATGCATGTTGTTGATCATATTGTGCATGATTCATTCATACTTGTTCGATTTTTTTTGACGTCATGATTTTTTATGTAAATGTCATAATTTGATAATCTTTAGTGAGAGATATTTTTCCCATATTGTGACATACCCACCCATTTTTGTTTTACAATCAATTGCAAGCTTGCATTCAGATCTGCCTCCATCCAATAAACAACCAACTGACAGAACCAAGTACCCACCCTACATTTATTTTCTAATCTGTCTCAAAAGGATGTATATGTCACAATCTGGAAAAAAGCATCTGTTGCTACTTACATTATATCATGACTTTAAAGAAGTTTAAAAGGTCTTTAAAGTCTTATGTGCATGTTTTATATATTGTTTCTTTCCTATTTAACTTCCAATTCAACTACTGTGTTTGGTGTGAGCAATTCAAATTTGAACTCAATGACTGAAATGGAGCTATTTCTTAAATTCTAAGTTGTGTCCAACCTACGTCGAGAAGCAAGCAGAACCAGGAATGTTCAGACAGAAGAACATACGCACACACACCCACCACACACACACACCCACACAGAGAGAGACTCTTACTAGGCAGGGCAGGGCTGTGTGTTGCACAGGTGAGAGCCCACCACAGGTCTGGTCTCAGGGTTGCAGAGTGAAGAGTTGACCTGCGTGTTCTGATCCTGCAAACAAATGGCTTTCGTCGAGATCCGACCTGAAAGAGATATAGAGAGATACAGATGAGTATAAACACAACTACTCTCTTTGGACATTTTGCAGAAATCCATCTCTCTAACCCAGCCTAACATACATCTTAATCATGCGATAAACTAATGCATTCTCTGAGTAAACAAAGCCGGGCCTCTGTCAGTGTGAGAGGCCAGGAGGGGAGGCCCAGAGGTCTGCTCTAAAGAAAAGCATGAATGAAACTGTGTGAGAGCACAGATAGAGATCTGTGGGCATGTCATAGTGCTGTCTGTCTGCCACCAACACTCAAACAGCTGACTGTGAATGGAGGAGCCACTACCACAGAGATAAGCCAATGAGATTGAGAGGTCTGGAGGAAGGAGGGGCCCACCTTTTTTTTGTTTTTTATTCAGCTCACAAGTGTGTTTGATGGACCTGGACAAATACACACATACACTTCCTTCGTCACCAACACACAACCACAGAAACTCTGCTCTCTCACACTTGAGTCAACAAAGCAAACATTTACTGTACATACGGCATCAACTCACCCCCAGCACAAGGCGCAGAGCAGTCAGAGCGCACCACAGACCAGGTGTAGTTGTGCTTCTTCTCAGGATGGGGTAGAGTGTATTCCCATGATATACCAGGATTTTTACCCTGAAGAAGAATCTGTGGAGGAGAAGATGGACATAGTTGGTGAAAACAAGCAAGCAACAGGCTTCTTTCTATTTAGTATACATGATGTTGGCAAACGCTTGAAGAAACGACAGAATTTAATACTGCAAGGGCAGTTTCTGCCATTTTGCAATGATGCATTAAATTGATGAAAAAAATTAATGCAATTCAAAATGCTATGAAAGATTTCTATTTTAACTATACTTCAAACATTCTGTTCATAAAAGAATCCTAAAAAACACATTACCATTTTACTATCTTCAACACTGATAATAATAATACATAATAAATGTTTTTTTAGCAGCAAATCAGCATATTAGAATGATTTCTGTATCATGTGACACTGAAGACTGGAGTTATTATGCTGAAAATTCAGCTGTGCCATCACAGGAATAACTTAACATATTTTAAAATGTTAAAATAGGAAAGTTGTTTTAAGTTGTACGCCTGCAAAACTCATTGTGAATACAATGTTCTATTTTTACTTTTACTAATTTTTACTTTTATTTTTGATCAAATAAATGCAGCCATGGTGAACATAAGAATCTTCTTTCCAAAAACATTTTTAAAAAGTATTACTAACCCCATACTTTTGAACAGTAGTGGACATAAAACAAACAACAATCGAATGTGAAGGATTCAAATACACACCTCATCACGGCCCTGTATCGATACTGTGGCACGTGTGCAGCAGTGTACCACGCTTAATTTTACAACGTTTAAGATTGAGCAGAAAAGTGCGAGGTTTCTAAAAAGAATGAATAGAGCATAATATATAGGCTAGAATCTGGCCGCAGAGGAACACAACTGGGTTCCTGATATAAAGAGACTTAATCCCCGAAACAGAGCTTTACACTTGCACAATACAGAAATATCTGCTAAGTGTTACTTATCTTTGTCAACCTGGCAACCGTGTGCTTACGCGCTCTCTCTCCACTGTGGATAACCGCGCTTGCTTTCTGAAAACACCGCTTAGTTTGCAGTTTAGCTATCTCCACTTCAAGTCTATTCTCAGAAAAGTGATTCATCAACTGTTCATTTACGACAGAGAGAGAGAGAGTTTGTGTATGTATGAATTACCACCGTTTGCCGCGTTTCTCTATTAACAGTAAAGCTATGTCTTTAATTCCTTTAGAAACAATGATGTTATCAGCTCCTTGTTGAGAATGATAATGTAGCTCTTGAGCGATTAAGCCATTTAGTTGATAAAACTGCGGGGAAGCGCTAAAAAGTTTGTTCCGGGGGGGGGGGTGAATGTCTGAGTTCGGCCGCAGCGTGATCTGTGTGTGTGTGACTGAACTTAACATCAAACTGCTTCTTTTTCACACAAATGCTGGCACAGACGTGCATGTTCTGCTAGAGTCACTTTGAACTCGTGCATCTTCAGAAGCAGAGCTGCGCTGAAAGTTACAAAAAATGTTGTGCACACCGCCACAAGAAACGACGTCGCGCGCACTCAAAGCAAACTTGCTGACGCTCGAGTATAAATCAGCCCTTGAGCACGTTAGTTTAGAACTCTTCTAATTTTTTTTTATTGTAGAGAGTGTTAATTTGTGCAATGATAACCTACCAGCAATGTAAATTATTTTTTAAATATATTAGAATGAGTACATTACAATATAAATTTATTAGAACAAGTACATTATTATTTATGGGCTTAAAAACAAGATGCAAACAATCAGAATATTGTTGGGGAGTGCCCAATGTAAACATGAACATATGCCATTACCTATATTGCACTATGGTACAGTTATGGAGGCCCTTCATAAAGCAGAGATCAGCTGCCTGCTCTGCCAATAGTTAGAAAAGGTACTATAGTATGCAGTGTTTAATAAACATCTGTTTTACTAAATTCTGCTGAGGTGAAATTCAGTGGAGTCATGTATCGTGATATGTATCGTACCGTGGCCTCTGTATCGTGATACGTATCGTATCGTGACTTTGCTGGTGATACACAGCCCTATTATATTGTGATATAAAATTACTCATATCGTGATTTAAGATTTTGGTAATATCGCCCACACCTAATGTATATGTGACCCTGGACCACAAACCAGTCTTAAGTCGCTGGGGTATTTGTAGCAATAGCCAAAAATACATTTGTATGGGTCAAAATTATTGATTTTTTTTCATGCCAAAAATCATTAGGATATTAAGTAAAGTTCATGTTCCATGAAGATATTTTGTAAATGTCCTACCATAAATATATCAAAACTTAATTTTTGATTAGTAATATGCATTGCTAAGAACTTCATTTGGACAACTTTAAAACGATTTTCTCAATATTTTGATTGTTTTGCATTGTCAGATTCCAGATTTTCAAATAGTTGTATCTCGGCCAATATTGTCCTTTCCTAACAAACCATACACCAATGGAAGCTTATTTATTATACAAAGCTGACAAATAAATAATCGAAAAAATTGGGGGTTCAAAAAATTTACCCTTATGACTGGTTTTGTGGTCCAGGGTCACATATATTCAACTTACCAGGAAAACTGGGAAGAGGCTTTCCATCAACTGTGTAGGCTATGCCAATCTTTATTTCTGGCAATGTGTCAAGAATGTCCAACTTGGTCAGAGCAATGCTGAGAGAAACAAGGAAAAGTAGTGTTAAATTAACTAAACAAAGCTTGCTAAACTGTTTAACCTGTGCCACAGCTACAAAAGCCTAATCAACAACTGTTTTCAGCACTGATATTAAGTAGTGTTATTGAGCACCAAATTGGCATATTAGTATGATTTGCCATTACAGGGATAAATTATGCTGAAATAGATTCAAATACAAAATCATTATGTTAAATTGTAATATTTTACAATATTGCTTTTCTATTGAATTTGTCAAATAAAGCGGGCGCGTTTAGCATGAGAAAACTCACGCTGAAAAACCATTAACCATGTGGGCATAGCGAACCAAAACCAGGTCCAGCCATCCACAGCGACGCCGCCTGCCTGTTGTGACGCCAAATTCCCTCCCTCTGCTCTGAAGCAGATCCCCAGTATCCTAGGAACACATCAAGAAAAACATTAACACTTTTCAAATATAATACAAGAGAGGGAATGTCGTGAGTTTTACCTTCTGACTCGCTCTTTACAACACACTGACAAACACTCACATTATCTTGCTCAGTAGGGAATGCCCCCACTCCCACCCTGGTGGTGTAGGCCTTCACCACTCCATACACACGGCCAACATGAGACGGCGGGACTCCAAGACCTGTGCAAACACCTCCGACAGTACAGTTTGATGAGGTCACAAAGGGGTAGGTCCCTGAAAGAGATGGAAACATTAGACATTTGTATCATTCACACTGTCACACTCCAGTGGATCTCCCATTTTATGCAGGATTGCTATTCATACCGAAATCGATATCCAGTAAGGCAGCATTGGCTCCTTCCACCAGAATCTTCTTGCTTGGTCCATTGAGGGCTTTGTGCATGAAATAAACCCCATCAGTTACTAGAGGCCGCAACCTCTCAGCATAACCCTGTGGGTGAAGTGGAGAAAATATTACTTGGCAGGTTCATGAATGAGAAGTTTCACTAATCATATTGAAAGATGCCAAGATGCTAATCACCTTCAGTTGCTCAAGCTCAGCATCAATATCAATATTAAGGTTAGGATATGTGGTCTGAAAGTGACCAGCCAGCACCCGAAACCTGTGGAGAGATATTAACATGTATTTCTCTTTCGGCCATGAAGGTCAATCTGATCATTTAGGCACTGATTTGTAGCCTACACTAATAATATGTAATTGCCATACAATTATAATGTGATTTAAACTAAATAATGTCACAATATCAAGATAATAAATTAGCATTGCATAAACCTGCAGTTCTAAGACAAAGGTAGTCTGAAAGAAGCAAATATGCTTTTTTTATGGACAGTTTTCAGAAAAATTTAAAAGAAATATATTAAGGCTTGTTCACACCGGGATGATATCGCGCGCGATTATCGCCGACGTTTAATGCCTCGTTACTAAACAAAGGGCGCCAATGTGAGTTTGCACACCGACGCGCAAAACGCGAGGCGTAAAAGCATAATTTTTTTAAAAACGCCTCGGGCTCATTTTTTTTGGTTTGACGCGCCGCATTAAAAACTGTCCGACCAATGAGATTGGCGCTTTTGTTCACGTGCCTGGAGCTGCTGAAGTTACAGTAAAACACAACTTGGTGGTGCTCAAGCACAAAACTGTCTTGCCGAGCACACATTGATACCTAACGACAAAGAGGAAGCAAGTAGACCATGAAGATGCATCGAAGCAAGATGAATGTAGAGCTGCTGGTCTCATTGGTGTCTGAACATAAAGGGCTTTATGACAAACATGACAGCGACTACAAATCTCAATAAGAGGGAGTTGTTATGGAGAGGAATTGCAGATCAAATAGGATTCGATGTGTACTGGGGTATTTCTGTTTTTCATTAAGCGCCATCTAATGTCAGGGAGTGAATTTGCACGTTCACTCTGCTCATCGCCAGCGAAAATCACTTGGGTATGAACACAAAAGACGCGTCGAAAAACGTTGGCGATAAGCGTGCGCGATAATCGTCCCGGTGTGTACGAGGCTTTATACTGACTTTTCCTCAAAGACTGAAAAGTCTGAGACCAGATCACACACTCTCAGTCCATTACGTGCTGCTTTGGAAGAATATGCAGGTCCAATGCCCTTCTTAGTGGTGCCCAAACTGTAAAGCAAAGGAGGGTGAACTCAATATTAATCTGGCAGAAAATGATCTACAAATTAAGCTTTTATAAATTAGCTTTTATAAGTGCAAAAAAATGAAAACTCACTTCTTCCCTGCCTGCTGCTGTCTCAGCTGCTCCTGTCTTCATATTTTCTTTCCACCATAAAGTGTATCCCCATCCGAAGAGATGTATGACTCTAATAAGAACCAAATATTATCAATAACACAAAATATAGCCACACTTGGCTGCACCTGAACGCACACTGCATCTGCAGTAATGCATCCACTTCGGATAGGTAAGGGATGCAGTTGGAAAGTAGGTTATATTTCATTGGAATTACAACAGGCTAAGGAAAATCAATTTGCAAAGTAGGAATTGTATTTTTAATAGTCATTTACTTGAGCACATCCAAAGCAAATGTGCACTTATTGGTACAAAGTGCATTCTGTAGGAATAATTTTAAAAAATCTTCTGATTCTGATAATGAAAGGCAGATGTCTCACCCGCCGAAGCTGGTTTGTGAAGAAGAGAGTCTGTAATAAGCTGTTCATGTAACACGTGGCTCCTTGATTCTTCAACCCCACGTAACCAGTGTGTTTCTTTGAATCCCAGCTGCAAGTAAAATGGTGACGTCAGCTACTGTTGCAAAAGCTCAGCAACATTGAAACGTAAGTAAAATATAAGAAATTACTTACGCCACACCGTGAGGCGCATCAGCTTGAACATAGACCTCAAAAGTAACCTTATCATCATCCACAAAGCCCCGCTCTGGATCGGTCACATCCTGAAATCAACCAATATCAGCTAATTAGCTATGTTCACCTCCGATAACACCAGCATAGCAGAGACATTCATACAAAACAAATAAACTTACACTCCATGACATGAAGTTGGAAAAGCCCCAGTCGTTTTCCTTGTGGAAGAACAGGTGACTAATGCGGCGGCTAAAGGATTTCTCATCGTCTTTGTAGTTGATTATTTTGAGCATGGCCTGAGCATGACATGACCAGGACCTACAAATAAGAATCAAATTAGGTTTGGTTGCTTAAAGGATGTAAGAAATACTCCCCTTCCCCCCCCCCCCCCCAAAACCCAATGCTAAATTGTTAAAAAGCCCAGTGTAATTAACACAAAAAGGATCCCATTAATTCCAGGTCATCACTGAATCTCTAAACAAAAAAAAAAAGGAAAAAATGTAATGGCAGTGATTGCTTACGTAGAGTCTGACTCAGCATTGCACTGAAGGAAGAATCCAACGCTCTTCTGGTGAGGTCTGTCTGGGTAAAAGCGGGGCATCACCATGATCTTCCAAGGCAGATTTCTCACGAAACAGGGTGGGCTTAGAACAGACTCACTCAGCCTGCTAAAGCGCTCCACCACAAAGCGGAAAGTAGCTTCTGAGCGCCAGCTTGTGTCTGTTATGAAGTGTCGTATAAAAAAAAAAAAGTTAGATCTGTAGATGTACTTTCATTCATAACTTCAAACTATAAAAACACATGCATTAAAAAAAATATTAACACTCATGGTGCTGAGCTTCAACATGTTTCTTACCATCCTCCATGTCCTCCTCTGTGTTGTTGTGTCCGTCCGCCATAGCCACGTTCCCATTGATGACTGGATTCTGGGGAATTCTTGGAGGATCATCTGGGTCCCCAGCTGAAAAAATAAAACAGGAAAGTCCCTTGTCAATTGTAATGCTAACGCATAAGGTTTCATCCCATAAGATTTCTTGCAAGCTCACTCTGACTATGCTGCCATAGATCCACTGTGCAACAGGTAAATACATTCATTCAGGAGCATCTTTCAGCAAAAAACTAATCATGATCATTGAGAATTTAGCATGTGTAGCTCTACATATAACAATTACTTATTTCATGTACCCTCCCTCATATATATTTGTTTTATTAAAAAATATAATGAAAAATAACAGACCCCAATCATAAACCACTGAAAACTAACAGTGACAAAGCTAAATTTGCATCTGTAACTCAAGAGTCTGAAGCACTACTGAAGGCATCTGAAATGATGTTCACAACAGTCCATGATAGTCTATAAATACTACGTAAAAAAGATGCATTCAAGTCACATTGGAAAGATCATTTATTAATTGAGCATATACCACGATGTCATAATTGGGTGCGAGTCATGAGAAAATACGGTGGATGCAGTGTCTGTAAGTGTTGAAATGAATGACATTGCTATTTTAACATTTACAATAAAAATATCCAAGTTGCGTGTACAAAAGGTAGTATTGTATCATAATTAGAAATTGGACATCAATTTCTGTCTCTTAAGTCCTATTTACGATTGGGCCACTCTGAGATAATTCTGATACCCGAGTTTCCAAATTGGACGGGCCATGAACTTTAAGCATTGCAGAGGAGAAAACTACTGCTGTAGTGACAATTTTATTCATCTACATGGCTTTCTCTAGCGATTACAATCATGTATGTTTCTATACATAAATAACCATTTGATGCATATCGTATGCATTTCAAAGACCATATTTACTTGCCTGAAATTCCAGAATCTCTAATCTCCAGAATCTAGATAGCGGAAGTAATGTTTAAAAGGCTAACAAAGAATAGGACGCAACATTTTATTCAAAATCTATTGGATATTAACTAAACATCTTCAATACATTTAGCCTTTCTATAAGATTTAATATGTCAAGTCCTGCATAATTCTTATTCTTTCAGCCAACAAAGCACTTGAACATGGCCACTTTAGAAGCGGAAAGTAGGACATTTCCAATAGCTAGTGAAGACAGCATAAAAAGCTTGTCAAAACAAAAACTGGTTCTCTTCCTGTCTAAGTGGGTGGTTCTTGGCTATAAAAAAGAAAAAGATGCAATGTGAACCCGACATTTTGCTGTTAAGTGAAAGGCCAACCTGCAGGCTTCATAGCACCATTTAGAGTTTCCTTTGCGCATTCCTAGGCCTGTGATGTGTGGTGTGATTATGTGCATGTTTAGGAAGGTCTGAGTGCGAGTCTCCGGACGAGCAGCAGCATCAGAAAACGCCCCCACACGTGCACTGCACGTTGACAAATTTAGTTGTTTGTTTGGATTATAGAGAAGTGCAAATCACAGTGGGATCAAGTGATATTTTCCCTATCACATTTTACAAGAAAACACAAATTCCTTTTGAAAACAACTGAAAACCAATAGAGATTACAGAGCAAGTCGTGCTCATAATTACTTTGCAGATTATGCAAATGAAAAACAATGTCTTCCGTAATTATGTATATGAACTCTAGGAACTAAACAGCCAACAAATGCAGCTGTTGCCAGACAAGATGGTGCAAGAACATTTTAACAGAAAGGGGTAATTTAAGACATTTACATCAAAATCTGTATCACAGCTTCTAAACAACTTTTAACATGAACTCAGAATATGCATCATTGCTCATATTTGTAACTTAAAATATCACCTTTTCATGTAAGAGTGATTGTCAGTATAAAAGATATGGTTTCCACAGCTTTTGTGAAGGTAAATTTAAGACTTTTTAAGATCAACTAAAGAAAGAAAATTTAAGGAATAAATGGAAAACAAACACACAAAGAAATTCAACAAAATGATGTTCTGTTTATGACGAAGCAAAACAAATACATGCCAATAAGGTATACGGAAAAAAACAAACACTTATTTTGGATCCACTGGGCAGATATTTTTTTCTGTTTCAAGCATAACACTTCATTTTGATAATTCTCCGAAAATCTTTAAAATCTTATTTGCATCTCAGGTATGTATCGGATTGCAGGATGTTTAGATGTTTGTAATGGAAAACAAGACAAAAATACAAAGTAATACATTGGATTTAACCTTTAATGGCATTAAATGAATTTAAGACTTTCTGCTCCAGGTTAAGATGTTTTAAGGCTTTTTACAGTAAGACCGTTTAAGACCCGCAGAAACCCTGTCAAAAAGAAAACTTAAGAAGTAAAAATGTATTTCTCATAGCAAGTGCTGATAAATAGCCTAGAAGAAATGCAGCAAAATACAAAATACTTAAAAAAAAATAAATAAAAAAAAAAGTAGTCAAATTTAAATCAAAGACAACAGGATTGGTAAAACGCATCAATGTAACGCATCAACAAAAACCCTCTCAAATCAAAGCTGTTCTTCATATTAACGCTTGTCTCACTGACTGATCACCCTGTCAAGTGATATTTTGGGTAATTAGGTACCATTTAAATACCAAAGTTGAAATATCCCTCTCCGTTAGACAGGGGGTGTTATCATTTCGGTCAGAGCCAGAAGCTAGAGACAGTCCCTAATCACACCCCCGTGTTTAGTCGCTGAGTCAGCTTTATTTGTCAGAGTGTTGTCAGCTGTTCCTCATGTCTCAGATCCCTTTTTGTTGTGCTCTCTTTCCCTCTTGTGTTGCCAGTTCGTCTAATATAATGTGCTGTTCTCCCTTTTCGCAATAGTCTGTGGTGTATTGTTCAGCTGGTTCTTGTTTTGTTCCGGTGTATCCTTGCCCTAGATTAGTATTCTTCAATGTTTTCTGCTTTACTGAAATTTAGTACTGAACTTTAAGATGGAACCCAATGTCCAGTTACTGTTTTCTTTCAAAATAAATTTCCATGACTTTTGATTAATGTTTAAGGATGTATTTATTTTGTTTTATGATTTGACAGATTCTGCGAAACTGCGTTGTTAGAAAATGTATCATGACATTACATTTCCTGATAGCTCTAGATTTTGCAGTGACCCCGGATTACAGTAAAATAGAGTGATTTAGAGTTTAATGGAGACTATGTTGTCATGGCATCAGTGAATGAGGTAAATAAATGTTTGTGTGCTTAATTATATCACTAAAAGTGTTATTTCCATTCCTATTTTTTTTATTATGTAGGCCTACTACATCATCAGTCATATTAAATGTTATTATTTATACCGATTCATGTCTGCATGTGTGTTCGTGTTCTGGGATTATAATGATGATATTCGAAAAACTGAAATTATGATCCGTTGTAAATGTGTAAATATCAGCCATGTGGTTTTAGTATCTGTCATGGAGGCCTTGTGTGCCAATAAATGTATTCATCGGCAAATGAGTTTACATGAATATTCATTAGTTTCCATAATGTGGGCGTGTCATTGTGACAACGTGCAAGCAACTTGTTTAAAGGATTATTTCCAAAAGGTAACGAAGTTTCAATGTTAAGCATCAAAGCATTAACTGCAACCGAGTCAAAACAATGCATCGTTTGTGTAATATGATCAATCGTCTGAGCTGTTTTGCCTGATTGATTACAGGCACACAGCAGAGCAAACAAGAAGCGAATAACCGGTGCTAACCCAGGCTAATATCATCTTTTATGCTTTGATGTGCTTAGCTTTTTATTTCATTTGTGAGACTTTCATTTTTATTTGAATAGTTGGATTAGTAGCCAACCTAGTTGTCATTGGTGACTAGTACTGCAGTTTGTTTACAACAATGCTTGAAATAAACCTCTACAAATGTATCTGTGGCCTAATAAAATGCATGTAAGCAAGCCTGGTGGGAGTATCCTGTGTTTTTTTTTCCATATTATACTGGATATCATGTAGAATTATAATTAAAGTCACACAAGTAAATGTGCATTAAATGTGCAAATGTGTTCTTTTTTATTATTAAGCTTTTTTAAAACATCAAAATCGTTCTACATTCACCTGTTTTGGGAATCTCCAAGTATTAATAGATTATAAGAGATTAGACGGATAAGTGCACCCAAATATGACAACTCTGTCATTACTTACTCACCCGTTCGAAACCAGTTTGAACAAAAAACACTGACACATTTCGCAAAGTATCTTCTACAGACGAATGAGTCATGCAACCTTGACACAACATGAGCGGGAGTGAATGGACCTACAAAAGCACAAGTCAAATACAGAACAAAAAACAGCATTGTGTGACAGTTTTAGGGAATGTGAGAAAGAACTACTACTAATAATAAATATCATATGCACACATTGTGTCTGTTCTTTGACCATATGTTGCACTGAAAAACAACCTACTTATGTTTAAGAATGGAGTGTGAAAGCATCCAAAATGTCATGATCCACAGTGTTGCGTTAATCATGTTTAACATTTGAAAATCTTATTCAAAGTGTTTTTTTTACATTTTACAAGTATAGATATTGTACTATCAGGGCTGGATCGGTAATCGGGCATACCGGGCATTTTCCCGGTGGGCCGACTCACTTAAGGGGCCGACAGAATTTTTATTTTTTTGCCAAGGACCATCACGCAGGGACAGCGAGCAGCCAGTGGCCCATTGGATTGTCTCCTGTACTGATAGCGTAAACCATCCAATCACAATGCGATGAAGTACTTTGCTCCGCCTATATATCGCTTCACTACAACTTCTTCCTCATCGGCTTTTCCCACGTTTTCACAGCAGCATTATCAAGAACAGGCTTGCTCTTTGAGTGATGCGGGCCAAAGAGCCAGGCAGGAAGAGGAGAGGAGAGTAGTTGAATCAGTAAAGTGCTTGATAGGGACTCGCAGAGGAGGCAAGCATCTAACCTATCCTAATGTGTGTGCGCGCCATGAGTGTAGAATACGAAAACAATTTTTAATAAAACGTAAATTCGTCCCACGCGATTTTTTAGCCAAGTCAATTCAAGTGTGTTCATAGAGGTTTCCATGGGCCAATGCGAATAAATCTAGATTTAAATAAAAAAAGACACGATATTGTCGGACCTGACGTTTTATTCTTATCCAAAACAACTAGATGTGATATGAGTGTTATACATACATACATACATACACTACTAGTCAAAAGTTTTTGAACAGTAATATTTTTTATGTTTTTTAAAGAAGTCTTTTCTGCTCACCAAGCCTTCATTTATTTGGTCCAAAATACAGCAAAAGCAGTAATATTGTGAATTTTTTTTTACAATTTAAAACAACTGCTTTCTATTCAAATATATATTAAATTGTCGTTTAGTTGTGATGTAAAGCTGAATTTTCAGCATCAGTACTTCAGTGTCACATGATCCTTCAGAAAATCATTCTAAAATGCTGATTGGATGCTCAGAAAACATTTCTTATTATTATAAATGTTAAAAACAGTAAGTACATTTTTTTCAGGATTATTTGATGAATAGAAAGATACAAAGATCAGCATTTTTCTGAAATAAAAAGCTTTTGTAACATTCAAAAGCTTGGAGTCAGTATAAATTTTATTTTTTGGGAAAGAAATTATAGAAATACTTTTATTTAGCAAGGATGCTTTAAATTGATCAAAAGTGATGATAAAGACATTAATAATGTTACAAAAAGATTTCAATTTCAGATCAATTGTTGGTATTCATCATCTGGATAATTCTATCAATGTTTTAAATAATAAAATAATAAAAAAAAATTTTCTTTTTTTTGTGTGCATCAAATCAGAATATTAGAATGATTTTTTGAAGGATCATGTGACTGGAGTAATGTTGCTAAAAATTCAGCTTTGAAATCACAGAATAAATTACATTTTCAAATATTCAAATAGAAAACAGTTATTATAAATAGTAAAAATATTTCAAAATGTTACTGCTTTTGCTGTACTTTGGATCAAATAAATACAGGCTTGGTGAGCAGAAGAGACATCTTTAAAAACAGCATTTAAAATCTTACTGTTCAAAACGTTTGACTGGTAGTGTATAGGCAACTTATCATATATTATATTTAAAATAATCCAAAATGCCGCTGCTAGATTAATCTTTAATGAGCCGAAAAGAACGTATGTCACACCTCTGTTCATCAGTTTGCACTGGCTACAAGTAGCTGCTCACATTAAATTCAAGTCATTAATGTTTGCCTAAAAAAACACCACTGGCTCTGCACCATTTACCTAAATTCATTACTTCAGATTTATGTGCCCTCTAGAAGCTTGAGTTCTGCTAGTGAACGGCGTATTATTGTGTCATCTAAAAGAGGCACAAAATCACTTTCACAAACTTTTAAATTAAATGTTCCCTCCTGATGGAATGACCTGCCCAAATCAATCCGAGCAAGACGACAGTCTTAACCATTCTTTAAGAAACGGCTAAAAACACATCTCTTCCATATTTTTATTTGACCCTCTAACTCTAGCACTGTCTATTCTATTTTAATTCTACTTTTATTATTATTTATCTTCTTTTTTTTTTTTTTTTTCTTTTTTTTTCTTTTATTGTTTTTCTTTGTGTGTGTGTGTGTGTGTGGGTTATGTGGGTGTGTGTATAATATATTATATACGTTATACCGGATAGAATACAACCTGATTAGTGCTGTGTTAGGGAACCGAGACTTCTCATTTCACTTATATATTGTTGCTCTTTGTGATTTGACTGCTTTTATTATCCTATTTGATCGCTTGGATATTAAAAGTCTGCTGAATAAATAAAATTAAAAAATATATTATAATATATATATATATATATAGAATATTATTAATATAATATATATATATTTATGTATTATATATCAATATGTTTATATTAGAAGGTGGTGGGCCGCCTGGACCCAAAAAAGGCCTGGGCCGATTTCTTTGTCCAGTCCAGCACAGTGGTGTACTATGAAACCATTTCTGATCTGAAACATTGTTGGAACAGGGATCCCAACATTTGTCAGTCAAAACTCTGTTCTCTCAACTCCTCCTGGATAATATCTTATGAGATGAATTAAGTTAGCATTTCACTAATTTAAGAACTCACTTTCATGTTCACAGTTTTCTCTGATGTCGGTTAATAGTAGGCAAGGCAAGTTTATTTGTATAGCACATTTTATACACAATGGTAATTCAAAGTGCTTACATAAAAGAAAAGAAAATAATAACAACAATAAAACAAGGAATTTAAAAACTTTGAAAATGATTAAAAAAATTAATTTAAGAGGTTTAAAATGAATTTAAGAAAACGATTATACATAAAATATAGTGCAATCAGTTCGGACATCGCACAGTGCTCATACAATAAATGCACAGCTAAACAGATGAATTTTGAGTCTGCATTTAAATGTGACTAATGTTTTAGCACATCTGATCTATTCTGGAAGCTGATTCCAAATGCGGGCAGCATAATAGCTAAAAGCGCACTCCCCTTGTTTTGTGTGAACCCTTAATATTTCTAACTGACTCGATTCTAATGATCTGAGAGGTCTGTTAGGTTTATATTCAGTGAAAATATCAGCTATGTATTTAGGTCCTAGGCAATTGAGTGATTTATAAACGAGTAAAAACACTTTAAAATCAATCCTAAATATAACCGGAAGCCAGTGTAAGGACCTGAGGACAGGTGTAATATGCTCAGATTTTCTGGTTCTAGTCAGAATTCTGGCAGCAGTGTTCTGAATGAGCTGCAGCTGTCTAATGATCTTCTTGTGAAGGCCGGTGAGAAGACCATTACAATAATCCACCCTGCTCGTGATAAAGGCATTAACAAGTTTCTCCAAGTCTTGACTGGAAAAAAAAAATCTAATTCTTGCAATGTTTTTGTGATGATAGTATGCTGATTTAGTTACATGCTTTGACATGACTACTGAAACTAAGATCTGTCTCCAGAATCACAAAGATTCTTGACTTGATTTTTAGTTTTTTGACCCCTAGAGTCAAGGTATGCAATTACCTTGAAAATTTCATCTTTGTTTCCAAAATGCAATGACTTCAGTTTTC
>JADLZN010011381.1:0-31024 GCA_018155175.1 Sinocyclocheilus anophthalmus | reverse complement strand
ATGCTAACTTTCCCAGACAGTAATTTAAAAACCAGTCCGTATCATTTCTTACACAACCTAGTCCTGTTCAGTAGCAGATATACAGCGAGCTGCATTTATTGTGAATTTTTCAATCTGTCATGCTTTGGCTGCCCATCCGTTTTTGACCTACAAATCAAAAAGTGCTTTTCAGCTTTGCAGGCTTCAGTACTGAGGACATCACTCGGTTTCTCACACTTGCTGGTAATGTATTACAGCACATCTGACAATCTTTCTGTCTTTCTGCTCCAAGCCACAATCGTTTCTATGACACTCTGCATTTTCCTGGCCTCTTCCTCCCCACTGTCCTTCTTTCATCCACATGCCTCTGCCTTCATCTCTCGCTCTCCTTCTATGACAGCGTTGCCGTGGGACCTTCCTGCTCACATCGTGCAAACGCACTGCACACTGACAAAACAAAGGGCCTCTCTCTGCACCAGAGCTGAGGGTATCTGCGTGCGGACGCTCCAAGCAAACTCCAATGGCCCTGATTTCAGTGTAATATAAAGAGGGCCCTCGGAGGGCAAACTGATAAATCAAATTCTCACCATTTGGCCACTGGGTTCTGAATGATTTTGCTACTTTTTTCTCCCATTCATTTTTCTAGAAGTGGCTGTTTTCTGTATGTAGCTGGTAAACTTTAAACCTTTGTTTTGGCACAGTGATTTTATGCAGTGGTATCCATATGAGCTTGACTACTTACGAATGTGGTTTGAGGGATCTGATCAAAATCTTTTACATCTACATTACTGTTCAAAAGTTTGGGGACAGTAAGAAAGATTTTTAAATGATGTAAAAGAAACCTTTAATTTGATCTACAGAAAAATACAGGCAAAAAAATGGTAATATTGAAACATATTATAACTTAAAATAGCTTGTTAATGAAAGCCCGTATTAAAAAAAAAGAAAAAAGGAATTGTGCTTTATCTCAGAATTTTGAGTTTATATCTAAAAAAAACAGATTTTTTTTCTTGAAATTCTGAGTTTATATCTCATAGTTTCGGGATTTTATCTCACAATTCTAAGTTTATATCTCACAATTCAGATTTTTTTAAATAACTATAAACTTAGAATTGTGGGATATAAACTCAATTTTAAGCACAAAAGTCATAACTGCAAGATATAAACTCGCAATTGCAAGAAAAAAAGGTCATAATTGTGAGATAATTTCACAATTATCTTTGTATTTAATTTATTTATTATATAAACATGTCGCAATACCTTTTAAAATCTCTCTCTCTTTCTTCTCTCTCTTATTATTTTCAATTTTGAAAACAGTTGTGCTGCTCAATGTGTTTTTTTCTGTATTCTTCTGTTTTTTTAATTAATTTAATGTATCTTTGTTGAATTAAAGTCTTTCTTTCTTTAAAAAAAAATTATACTGACTGTATGAGTGTGTGTGTGTGTGCTCAGGTCAGGCAGTGTAATATGCTTTTAAAGTCCGCTTGCATAAAGAGAAATCACTCCAGAGCTATTCAGACTGGGATCACGATGACCTTTAGAACACAATGCCTGCCAGCCTACAACTTTCCATCACGGCCTGTCAGGTCTGCCCCTTCATCTCCTCCCCTCGCTCTCCCCAGCTCCGTTCCAAACCTAGTGAGCGGCCCTGCTTTCTACAGACTACATAGGTAGCTGCCTCCGGTCACACTGACAGCGGTTACACCACTGGAGGTCATTGAGTGTCTGTGCTCTTGGTTGCTACTCAACGGTTTCATTATATTAACCCAATGACACACACTGGAGACTCAACCAGCAATTGATTCCAGTAGAATCTGACATTAGTTTGTTGACAAGTTAACAATGTGATACTCTAATAAGCATATAAATAACTAAGCAAAAAAATTAAATTTTCTTATATTGTTCAAAAGTTTGAGGTTGTTTATTAAAAATAAATTTTTTAACAATAAAACACATTTCTTATGCTCACCAGGCTGTATGTATTGATCAAACATACAGACAATATTATACAGTACTATGTGAATATATGTTAAAATAACATTTTCAATTTTACAGATTTAAAAAAATTGACTGTAGTTCAGTGATGCAAAGCTGAATTTTCAGCATCATTACTCCAGTCTTCAATAATTTACCACTTATTGTCTTTCCATTCAATTTAATTTAATTAAAATAAACATGTTTTTATAAAGACTAATATTGTTTCCTAATTTTTCATTTTGTCCCCCTTTTGTGTAATAATACCCTCCACAACCAGCATCAAAAGGAAGGGAATATACTACTATTACTACTACTAGTAATGGTAAAGTAAATAAGTAAATGAATAAATGAATTAATCAAAAGGGGCGGAATAATTATAAATCATTCTATATGCTGATTTGGGCTTAAAAACCCTTTTATTGTCTCACTGTTTGAAAATGCTTAAAATCTTGTGGAAACCATGATTACTTTTTCCCCCGGCTTCTTTGATGAAATAGAAAGTTCAAAAGATCAGCCTCTATTTGAAATATGGTTTATATAATATATATAGAAATCCAGCTGTCGCTCACAGTGTCATATAGATTCTTTCAGTCAGACCCCAGTTACAGTTCAGACTCCCATCAGAGCAAAAGTTAATTCCACAGATGTTTTGGAACTGGCTGCTTATTTATCTCGTAGAGATCTCATTACTGCAGGGCTTAAAGTGTTTGATGATCAACCTGCCAGTTATCTGTCATGGAAATCCAGTTTCAACAATGCAGTAGAGGGGTTGTGTCTCAAACCTACTGAAGAGTTAGATCTCATCATCAAGTGGCTTGGTGGGGAGTCACTGCAACATGTAAAACGCATTAGAGCAGTTTATGTTAATAATCCAGCTGAGGGCTTGGATGTGGTCTGGCAGAGACTTGACAGAAGTTATGGTTCTCCTGAAGTTATTGAAGCTTTCCTGTTCTCCAGACTTCATGATTTCCCCAGATTTTCAATTAAAGATGGCAAGAAGCTGCAAGAGCTCAGTGACTTGCTACTTGAAATTTTAGCAGCAAAGAAAGAAGGTTATCTACCAGGGCTCAACTTCCTTGACACCGCAAGAGGAATAAACCCAATTTTAGAGAAATTGCCTTATAGTATTCAAGAACAGTGGATGAGTAAAGGCTCTCATTATAAAAGGGATCATTCGGTGCCATATCCTCCTTTTCCTTTTTTTGTTGAATTTGTGGGTCAACAAGCGGAGATGAGAAATGACCCTAGTTTTTTTCTCTCAAGTTCTGGCACTGTTCCCTTCAGAGTTGAGAAGCAATATCCGGTTAAATCATGGAAACCTAAGGCCTCTTTCTCAGTCAATAGAACGCAGGTGGAAAACCCTCTCTTTTTTGAGCATTTAAAAGAGGATCCAGATAAACAATGTCCCCTTCACAAAAAACCCCATTCGCTAAAAAAGTGCAGAGCTTTCAGAGGAAAACTCCTTGTAGAGCGAAAGCGTATTTTGTCACAGCACTTTATATGCTTTAGATGTTGTGCTTCAACAGCGCATCAAGCAAAGGACTGTAAAGTTGTAGTGCTTTGTGAGGAATGCGGTAGTGATCAACACATCTCCGCTTTACATGCAGGACCAGCACCTTGGATTATAGTGAACTCTTCTAAACTAGCATATGATCATGGTGGGGAGCAAAGTGCACGTGCATCAGCTGCGACTACCTCAATGTGTACTGAAGTGTGTGGAGGAGGACTCAAAGGTAAATCTTGTTCTAAAATTTGTCTAGTGAATGTCTATCCGAAGGGGCAACCCGAAAAGAAAGTGAGAATGTATGTGCTACTAGATGACCAGAGTAACGTGTCACTAGCTAGATCAACCTTTTTTGATATTTTCAAAATCCAAGGTGATGCTTGTCCATATACACTTAAAACATGCTCTGGAACGACGGATGCTGTTGGAAGGAGAGCAAGTGGTTTCCTTGTAGAGTCAGTAGATGAAGAAGTCTGCCTAACATTACCAACTCTCACGGAATGTGATTTGATTCCTAACAATAGGGACGAAATACCAACTTCAGAAGCTGCACGCAACTATACCCATCTTAAAGCTGTAGCTGACAAGATTCCGCCTTTTGACCATGATGCCAAGATACTTCTGTTGCTTGGCAGAGATATCATTCGTGTGCATAAGGGACGAGATCAGTCCAATGGTCATCACAATGAACCCTTTGCTCAACGCTTGGATTTAGGATGGGTTATCATTGGCAACGTCTGTCTTAATGGTGCCCATAAACCCGCTGTTTGTTCTTATAAAACTAACCTTCTCTGGAACGGACGTCCCAGTTACCTGACGCCATGTGAGAATAACATCTACATGAAAGTACGACTGTCAGGTGAGCAAAACAAGTCTCCTGTTAGGCCAACATGCACAGATGTGGGCAAATTGATTTTCAGTCAGACGGAGAAGGATTATAAGCTTGCAGCTTCATTTGAGGATGAACTCTTTTTACAGATTATGAACCAGGAATTCTGTAAAGATGATGCAAACAGTTGGGTAGCTCCTTTACCATTCCGCACACCAAGACAACGCTTACCCAACAATAGACATCATGCTTTGAATCGACTTATGTCGCTCAGTCGTACTCTGAAAAAGAACACAGAGATGAAGGATAATTTCATAGATTTCATGGAAAAGATGTTTGAAAACAATCATGCTGAAGTAGCACCTCCTATTGACAGAGATAAGGAATGTTGGTACTTGCCAAGTTTTGGAGTTTATCACCCTCAAAAACCTGGTCAAATTAGAATTGTGTTTGATTCAAGTGCACGGTGCAATGGTGTGTCATTGAATGATGTTCTCCTTCGAGGTCCAGATCTCAATAATAGCTTGCTTGGGGTCCTCATGCGCTTCAGAACTGAGCCAGTTGCAGTGATGACAGACATCAAGCAGATGTTTCATAGTTTCCTTGTGAGAGAGGATCATCGTGACTACCTCCGTTTCTTGTGGTTTCGTAACCACCAACTTGACAGTGAGGTCATGGAGTATCGCATGAAAGTTCATGTATTTGGTAACTGCCCCTCACCTGCTGTGGCCATTTATGGTCTGAAGAGGACAGCTATGGAGGGGGAGAGTGAGTTTGGAACAGAAGTGAGGAAATTTGTAGAAAGACACTTTTATGTGGACGATGGCCTCAGATCATTCCCCATAGTAGAGGAAGCTATCAGTGTGCTGAAAGCGGCTCAAGAGATGTTGGCCCAATCCAATCTTAAATTGCATAAAATCACATCTAATAAACTAGAGGTTATGAAAGCCTTCCCTGCTGTTGATCTTGCCATGGGCTTACAGGACCTTGAAGTTGGTCAAGACCTTTCCTTTGTGCAACGGAGTCTAGGCCTCAAATGGGATCTTAGTGCAGATACACTCACTTTTCAAGTGGCTGATGCTGAGAAACCATATACCCGACGTGGTGTGTTATCTGCTATTAATAGCCTGTTTGACCCGCTTGGGTTTGCTGCTCCTGTGAGTGTTCAAGGTCGAAAAATTCTGAGAGATCTGACCAGTGATGTCTGCGATTGGGATGCACCGCTTCCTGAATACAAATTCCAGGAATGGCGGAAATGGTGTATTTCTCTACAAGATTTGAAAGAGGTGAAGATTACAAGAATGTACACAACAATTCCTTATTTACAAGCTCAGGAAAGAGAAGTTTGTATATTCTGTGATGCATCAACTCTAGCTATTGCTGCTGTTGGCTATTTAAAGGTTACAAATTCTCAAGGACAGACTGAGATTGGGTTTATCTATGGTAAAACAAAACTGGCTCCTAAACCTGATCTTACCATTCCCAGACTAGAGCTCTGTGCTGCTGTTCTCGCAGTAGAAATAGCAGAAGTAATTTCTGAAGAGCTGGACCTAGAACTGAAGAACATGAAATTCTTCACTGATAGCAAGGTGGTTCTAGGTTATATATTCAATGAATCAAGACGTTTCTTTGTGTATGTCAATAACAGAGTGCAACGAATTAGACGTTCATCTCAGAAACATCAGTGGCACTATGTTCAGACTGATCTTAATCCAGCTGACTGTGGAACGAGAACCGTTCCAGCAAATCAGCTTACCACCTCTGCATGGCTGACTGGCCCAACATTTCTTTTGCATATGCAGATCTGCCAACCAGTTGTAGAGGCCTTTGAACTCCTTCATTCTGAATTGGATGCAGAATTGCGACCTGAGGTAATGGCATGTTTAACAAACCTTTCTCCATGCCTCGGAAGTGCACGGTTTGAAAGGTTTTCAAGCTGGACATCTGCTTCTAGAGCTGTAGCACGACTCTCACATATAGCTCATTCTTTCTCAAAAGTAGTTAAACAGGATTCCTGCCACGGCTGGCATATGTGCAAGGAACCTTTGAATGCAGTCCAATTGGATGACGCAAAGACTAAAATTCTTCTTGCTGTTCAAACCGAGATCTATTCAGAGGAAATGCTGTGCATCAAAAAGGGGAAACCTATTCAGAAACAAAGCGCCCTTGTCAAACTCTGTCCCTTTATTGACTCTCAAGGTCTATTTAGAGTTGGAGGACGGTTGTCAAAAGCACAACTTCCATCAAATGAAGCGCATCCAATTATAATTCCAGGTAGACACTATGTTACTTCTCTGCTCATCAGACACTACCACGAAAGAGTTTGCCACCAAGGCCGCCATTTCACTGAAGGAGCTGTTAGGGCAGCTGGATTCTGGATTGTAGGTGGCAAGAGATGTATCAGTAGTCTAATACATGGCTGTGTAACATGTCGTAAGTTACGGGGTAGGTTGGAAGAACAGAGAATGGCAGACCTACCTGTTGATCGCTTGAGCACCGATCCTCCATTCACTTATGTAGGTCTAGATGTGTTTGGTCCATGGTCTGTCACTACAAGAAGAACACGAGGAGGACAGAATAATAGCAAGCGCTGGGCAGTCATTTTTACGTGTATGAGTACACGAGCCATTCACATTGAGGTTGTTGAATCACTGGATGCATCTTGCTTTATCAATGCCCTTAGACGATTCTTTGCAATCAGAGGACCTGTGAAACAACTGAGGTCTGATTGTGGGACAAACTTTATAGGGGCCAGTAAAGAACTACAGGTTGGATCTAAGCATGCCAACAAACCTGTGGAAAACTATCTCTCAGAGCAAGGTTGTACTTGGTTGTTCAATCCGCCACATTCCTCACACATGGGAGGTAGTTGGGAGAGAATGATTGGAGTATCTCGTCGTATTCTCGATGCAATGTTTCTCAAACTCGGATCTGCCAAACTTACACATGAAGTTTTAACAACATTTATGGCAGAAGTTACTGCAATAGTAAACTCAAGACCATTAAATGCTGTGTCTTCTGATCCAGAACAAGCTCTTATTCTTACTCCTGCTATGCTCCTTACGCAAAAGATTGGAGTACATACTGTACCTCCAGGGCAGTTTGACGATAGTGATCTCTATAGACGGCAGTGGCGTCAAGTTCAGCATTTGGCCAACGAATTCTGGAAAAGATGGAGAAGTGAGTATATCTGTGGTCTCCAGAAAAGACGAAAGTGGACAGAGGAAAAACCAAATGTGCAAGAGGGAGATGTTGTCTTGCTAAAGGACATTCAAGCCAAAAGACACGACTGGCCTATTGGCCTAATTACCAAAACTTTTCCTAGTGATGATGGGAAAGTAAGAAAGGTCGAAGTGAAAATTGTCAGAGAAGGTGGCTCTAAATTATTCCTGAGACCAATTTCTGAAATTGTATTTCTCCCTGCGTGACTAAGATGGAAAGGCTCTGTGCTTAGTTTTTGTTACTTTATAGTTGGTGGGAGACGGCGTTTTGTGCTTTAAATGTAGAAGTCTTTGTTTATTTTGTTTTTTATTTTTCCTCCTGTACGGTTTGACATCCTAAAAGATGCCAGCTGGGGAGTATGTTATTATGCTGTTTTCAGCTCTAGTTTCACAGTTTAGCGACCCCTAGTGGTGGCATGTCTATATTTAAGCAGAGCATGTGCTGTTCAGCCATTATGTTGTGAGGTGTTTGAGAGGGCACACAGACGGTACCAATCTCCATCCACACTTAATTTATTCTTGGAAAAGGCACTGTCTGTAAGTGTTTTTAAATGAATGTTTTTTTTGGTGTTTATTTTTGGTTGTGTTGTTGTATTTGGAGATGTTAGATGAGTGTGTGTGTATATGTAAGACTAGTACTCTTCAGCTTGTTGGAATCCCCTAATCCAAGTATTTATTGTTAAGAATCTTTCAATAATGATGTATTTTAAAACTTGTGTGATCATTTGCATACTAAAGGAAATGTAAGATGTGTGCCCCGTAATGTTGTTTATGCTATTGCTATGTATGCTGTGCTATTTACAATTGAAAATGGATGTATTGGATGTTGCTTATGCTTCTATTGTTGTTTTTTGCAGTTTTACACCGCTTCCATTAAATTGTACTTGGATTCAGTCATTGTCTCAAGTCTTTGTTGGAGGAGTGTTAAGCTTGCTGCATAGCTATGTATGTGTACACATAGTGAGGGCAGTAAATCATAGCTATGTATGTGTATTACCCATATGAGGTGGCAGTCACAGTTCATTGATCATAGTTATCGCTAGCAATAGTCTTTTATCACTTATAGTTGTCAATTTCTGGTTCGTTATTTAACTCCGTCTATTATATTGCTATAAATCCTATGGAGTCGTATTCTACTGCCCAATATTTACCTTCCTCGCTATTTTTTGCAGTTCAGCTACTGCTCTTTATCAACTTACTACCAATCAGTGTAATCATACAAATCTATCAGTAAATAGTTATCATTATAGTTATTGTTAGCACTATAGTTATCATTATAGTTGTCAACTTGTCGTTATACTCGCTATTATATTGCTATAATTGGAGTTATCCCAATAGTTAACGCTATTTTTGCAGTTATCATTATAGTTATCACTAGCTACCAATAGCACTACAATTTTCATTATAATTATCGCTATCGTTTTTACTATTTTAATAGTTAGTACTTAACGTTATAGTTATCATTAGTTAGCTACAGTTAACATTAAAGTTATCATTAGAGTAATTGCTATGGTTATCGTTAGCGCTATAGCTATCATTATAATTATCGCTATCGTTTTTACTATTTTAATAGTTAGTACTTAACGTTATAGTTATCATTAGTTACAGTTAACATTAAAGTTATCATTAGAGTAATTGCTATAGTTATCGTTAGTATTATAGCTATCATTATAGTTATCGTTAGCACTATAGCTATCATTATAGTTATCGTTAGCACTATAGCTATCATTATAGTTATCGTTAGCACTATAGCTATCATTATAGTTATCGTTAGCACTATAGCTATCATTATAGTTATCATTAGCACTATAGCTATCATTATAGTTATCATTAGCACTATAGCTATCATTATAGTTATCGTTAGCACTATAGCTATCATTATAGTTATCGTTAGCGCTATAGCTATCATTATAGTAATCGTTAGCACTATAGCTATCATTATAGTTATCGTTAGCACTATAGCTATCATTATAGTTATCGTTAGCACTATAGTTATCATTATAGTTATCGTTAGCACTATAGCTATCATTATAGTTATCGTTAGCGCTATAGCTATCATTATAGTTATCGTTAGCGCTATAGCTATCATTATAGTTATCGTTAGCACTATAGCTATCATTATAGTTATCATTAGCACTATAGCTATCATTATAGTTATCATTAGCACTATAGCTATCATTATAGTTATCGTTAGCACTATAGCTATCATTATAGTTATCGTTAGCGCTATAGCTATCATTATAGTTATCGTTAGCGCTATAGCTATCATTATAGTAATCGTTAGCACTATAGCTATCATTATAGTTATCATTAGCACTATAGCTATCATTATAGTTATCGTTAGCACTATAGCTATCATTATAGTTATCGTTAGCACTATAGCTATCATTATAGTTATCGTTAGCACTATAGCTATCATTATAGTTATCATTAGCACCATAGTTATCATTATAGTTAGTTTTCGCTAGAATTATCATTATGGCTATCGTTATCATTTTTGCTATTTTTATAGTTATCATTAGTTAATGTTGTAGTTATCATTATAGTTATCACTAGAGTAATTGCTATAGTAATCGCTATAGTTATCGTTAGCACTATAGTTATCATTATAGTAATCGTTAGCACTATAGCTATCATTATAGTTATCATTAGCACTATAGCTATCATTATAGTTATCATTAGCACTATAGCTATCATTATAGTTTTGCCGCGATACATAACATGCTATTTTTGGTTCTTTCGGTTAATTTTTAGGGGATATAGGTTTTTAATTTCTATAGTTATTGCAATTCATTTTTTGCTTCTTGTCTGCTATTTTTATAGCTATCACTAATTAACGTTATAGTTTTCATTATAGTTATCACTAGAGTAAGTAACGCCATAGTTATCATTAGAGTAATCGCTAGTTATCAGTTATCATAATCGCTATAGTTATTGTTATCATTATAGTTATTAGTTAATGTTATAGTTGTCACTACAGTTATCATTATTCCTATAGTTATCGTTCTTTGGTATAGTTAGGTTATTGCTATAGCATTGTTAGTTATCGTTATCAGAGTAATCGCTATAGTTATCGTTCTTTGGTATAGTTAGGTTATTGCTATAGTATTGTTAGTTATCGTTATCAGAGTAATCGCTATAGTTATCGTTCTTTGGTATAGTTAGGTTATTGCTATAGTATTGTTAGTTATCGTTATCAGAGTAATCGCTATAGTTATCGTTCTTTGGTATAGTTAGGTTATTGCTATAGCATTGTTAGTTATCGTTATCAGAGTAATCGCTATAGTTATCGTTATCATTATAGCTATCACTATAATTATCGTTACAGTATCATTACAGCTCTCGTTACAGTTGTTGTTTTTTACTGTTAGAGGCTGCTCTAAATCATAATAAAGCTCAGAAGTGTTTTGTCCGCTTTTGAGAATCACACAGAACGGCGAATGACTCATGAAGCGCGTCCGATACCTGCTGGAACTGAATCTGGAGTTTCTGGCTTTGCTCCGTCAGCTCCAGGAACTCCCTCATCACCTCCTCCTTCTCGCGGATGCTCGCTCCTTTCCTGCGCTTGGTTTTTCAGATTTGAAAAAACGGTGAATGCTGGTGATGATTCATCCTCTGTATAAAAAACACAGACGCGCTCCGAGTCCTGCAGCTTCGGACACAAGCCAAACCACACAACGGCCAGTATCCCCAAATACCTATGCCACATTCCATTATTTTATACAACACAATCTTATTACGGAGAAACGCTTGAAGCATGAGCATGGCCATGTCCTCTGTGCAAAAACGATTTTGTAAACATTTTGGCCAGTTACGAAATAGTAATGTCTAACTCTCAGAATCCGTATCGTTTATCTGCATTAAGTAGAAATGTATAACGGGGTTATATTTAAAGGCCCAAATTTCAGAAAAACATCTTGATGATGCAGACTCTGCACAGGCAGCAGGGGGGTGAGGGACCCAGAATAAAATAATAATTTTTCCAATAGAAAACCGTTCAGAGCTTGCGTCATATTCCAGCTCATCTGCTTGCCTGTATAAAGCACACATCATCAATAAGGTGTGTGCTGAATTTCATCTTTTAATATCACAGTTTTAAAGTGTTTTTACGTTAAACGTTTTAGAATGTCCCGCTGTTTTTAGTGATTGAAATATTGAGGCGGGTGCTTTATATGGATTGCTACTGGCCAAAACTTGCATTTTGTTCACATATCTTTGTTTTATCCTTTTGAGAGGTGATATAAATATTTTAGGATTGGAACAGACAGAAAATTGACCGGCTTGTGCCGCAGTTCTATGGATGTTTTGCCTCTTCGAGCCAGTCACGTGACGGAAAACTGTGAATAGAGCTGTTTTACATTAGCGCTTCATTCATTGGCTTCTTTATTCATATTCCCATCAGGATCGGCGGATCAGCACAAATTTGGGATTTAATTCGCTGTATTTCATTAATGGACAAACACGAACATAAGCGGCTGATTTTACATTAAAAGCACAACTTTTTGTTGTTGTTGTTGTTTAAAGAGATGAGCTGTATGTCGCCCAATGCTTCAAATGCATTTAGTACAAAGTGCTAAAAAAAAAAATTTCATGGCAAACTTATGTTTCCTTGTTTACCTCTTAATAAAATATTTGGGCCTATATATTGTTTCTGTTATAGTTTTTAAAGGTTCCTATTTTATAGTTAATAAGTGTCCACGTGACATCAGGTATTAAAAATCCAATGATTTACACATCCACCTCCTCATTGTGTTCTAATCGGTGTATGTACGGGATGAAATTAGTTTAAGTTATTAACACTTATTGTAGCCACACAGCCCTAACTGCATAACCATATCAAATATAAAATCACTTGGAGCTGTAAATCTGTGCAGTACGTGAGTAAAAGAGACCTTCACTGAGATTAATATTTTTTATCTATTAAGTAATGACTATAACATCTAAAAATCTAAAAGGGATATTCAGTAAATAGTGTTCTGTGTGCACAGGCGCTGCCGTTCTTAAAAATACCACCTAAAAACACATCGCCCAAACAGAAAAACAATGCCGATATTAGAAAAATGCCAAATATCGGCCGATATATCGGTAGACTGCTAGCGTAGATCATTCATAAAAACATATCAAATATAAAATCACTTGAAGCTGTAAATCTGTGCAGTACGTGAGTAAAAGAGACCTTCACTGAGATTAATATTTTTTTATCTATTAAGTAATGACTATAACAACTAAAAATCTAAAAGGGGTATTCAGTAAATAGTGTTCTGTGTGCGCAGGCGCTGTCGTTCTCAGCACCTTCAAAATAAAAGTCAGGACTCAAACACATCGGCCAAACAGAAAAGCATATCAGCTGATGCCGATATTTGGGAAAATGCCAAATATCGGCCGATATATCGGCAGACCACTAGCGTAGGTCATTCATAAAAACGTACATAAACGAATGCGCATGCTCATGCCTCAAGCATCTAAGCCAATAAGCTGTGCTGTATTATAAACCAATGAAACTGACTGCACTCTGGAGTACTTGCACACGACAGCAAGCCTGGAAAACTCTTGATTGCTGGGATTTCAGTCCGTTACGAAACATAATTGAACAACCTCCTCAGGTCCCAAACAGCAGGGCACCGCATATATTTCAATGGAACACTTTACCTGCAGTTTTACATGACAGAAAGTGACTTTCCTGGCAGCCTAATTGAGTCAATGTCAAGAAGAAAGACCGTTTTCAAAGCGGAGTCACACAGAGACGTTACGTGAACAGCTATGAGATCTGCTCGGCCTAATCACAGTGAGGTTATATCAGTGTCACGCGTGGGCATCCATCCATCCATCCATCACCCACTCATCCAGCGTGACTCACGAGTCCTTAACGAAAGCAGCGCAGGTCTGAGGACACGTACCTGCTGCACTCCATCAGCTCCAAACACGGCCCTGATCTCCTCGAGCTCGCGGCTCAGCTCCTCCATGGCCATGCTCTTAGCGGCTAACTCGTCCTCCACGATCTGAATGCGGCTCTGAGGGCCGCCGCTCTGTAGGTCAGGCTCCATGTGCGCTTCAGACCGCTGCAGATCTTCCTCCTGCCGGCGAGACCGGGACAGAGTAAGAGCCAGAGATTCTGGAGCGCTCATTATAAAGCCCTTTCCACAGAAACAGTGCCGGTGTTGGAGCTTGGTCAGGAGAATCTGAGAACTTTCTACTGAATCCCAGGGTTATTATCCTTCACTAAAACTAAAGCTAAAAACATTATTTATTTTTTTTTCATTGTTACTTGGGAAAAAATTTATACAATGTTAATTTTTTAATAATTATTATATTTTAGTTATGAAATTAATTAAATGATGCTTCATATTAATTAATAATAAAATATTAATATAAACTGTATGAATAAATTAGAGTAATTATAATAAAAAATAACTATTTTAATGCTAGTTGCAAAGCAACATTTCTCGTTTTATTTGTTTAACATTGATGTGCTAAAAATATAATAAAATCTCTCAGACATTAAAAAAAACGAATAGAAACAAAATCACTAAAACTTTAATCTAAAATTAAAATTTAATATGAAAAAAAACTAATAAAAAATATGAATAAAAACTACAACAGCACCTCGTGATACTGAAATAGGCGGCTGAGTGAGCTATTATGCTGGTTTAATTCCTATATTTGAGAATTTATAAAACAAAATCAGCACACTGCATTTTAATTAATGGCAAAAGTTGTTTTTAAAATTGTGTTTGTACTAAAACCTGATCAAACAACAATAACTAGAACGTTACCTAAAATGAAAATGAAAAGAGAAAAAACAGAACAGAAATAAAATGAACTTTTATTAAAAAAAAAATGAAAAGTAAATATGTATTTTATGTACTAAAATAACTCAAACTGAAAAAAATAAACTTAGTTTAACTATAAAATTTGTCGGTTGATTATAGTTTTTTTAAAGGATAAATAAAATATTTTTTTTTTTTACTTTAGCTAAAAATAAAATTAAAATAGAAAAAAACCTGTTAGCAGAAAAAAAATTTAATTTAAAAAAGCAAACATTTTATTTTCATTCGTTGACTTGATGTACTTATCAGAAATATATTAATAAATCGAACATAAATTTAAATTATATAAAAACTGATAACACAACGATAAATCATTCAACAAATTTTTTAAGATTAATATTATTAAAATTATAACTATGTCAATTATATTAAAATAAACTGCTAAATCCTGCCATGATGCTAGTTTTTATCTATGTTTGAATATTTCTCTTTATATGCAAAAGCGTTTTTTTTTTTATTTACAGAAATTCATGCATTAATTATAGCCAATTTAGCATCAACACTGGTACTGTATCGGTAGAAAAGGGTTGAAATCTCTTTTCTCTAATCGTTTTGCTTTCTGTCGATGGTTTTAGCTCCTGTAAAAGCTAAACGGCTCGCTTATATAAGCAGTTTATACGGCCTTTACACGCTCCCCTCCACCAATATAATATACGGCCGACAAAATGCCAAGCAGCCCTGTTTCCCCCACTCATGTGGTGAACTGAGTGAGCGCGGTTAAAATGCCACAGCTCCGCATTAGCATATTCACAAGCAGCTGAGCCTCGGAGACGAAGGTACAGCAGAAGGAAATGTGAGGTTAGTGCATCAGAAGAAGCAGGAGCGATTACTGCGTTATCATTACTGTACCCCGATCACAGAGGACGCCAGATCACTCTCTGTCCTCTCGTGGAAACCATTTACCTGTCAGTTCATGAGAGAGGGCTTTTAGGAGAACACAACAAATACATAGGGACAAATCACCACACAATGCACACAAACACAGGATGTCAGCATACCCTGCACGGAAAAGCAGTTGTCACTCATTACCATGAAAGAGCTCCGTAATTTTTGCACTAAGAAAATAGACACCTTTTTGTAGGACCATTATGATTTTTTGACATTATTTCCATGACTATTAATCATATTTACCCTCCAAATTCTGTAATATGTGAAGATTGTTCATTTTTTTATTACGATTAAGATTCTCACTATTCTAAAAGTAATTTTTCCTGCCTTGTAAAAAGCAATTTTTTTTTAATAATTTAATATATTTTATTAAATTTTTTATTTAACTTTTTTTATCCTATACCTCTTCTACTATACTATCTGATTTTTATATATACTTATTTTATTCTTTAACCATTTTTTTTTTTTTGAATGATGCCAGTACAACGAATACAATTACTATAGGTGCAATGTTGAACTATTTCACTAAATGCTTAATACGTTAAATATGTGTATGCATATGAATACCCCCCCCTCATAATGCACAAATCCTAATACACAAATTAAAATTGTACGTAAAAATTGGAGAAAACTGCTTAAGAAAATAAGTAATAATAACTAAATAGTTTTTTGTATTGAGATTGTAGAGAACATTTGCTTATGATAAATATAAATAACTAAATAATATATATATTTTTTAAATTTGTGAATTGAAGGCGAAATGGGCTTAATGATAACATACATAAGAAATAAATAAATAAATATATATATTATTAAATTGGGATTGAAGGAGAAAAGTGCGTAATGATAATAATACATAAATTATATTTTTTTTAAGATTTGGATTGTAGGAGAAATTGTGCTTAATTAGAATACATACATATAGAGATTTTTTTTTAAATTGGGATAAGGAGAAAACGTGCTTAATGATCCATATATAAATAAATACTATAAATTTGTTAAATTTGGGGAATTGTTATGGAGAAAGGTTCTTATTAATAAAAACTAATTTTTTTAAAATAAATGAAATAATAAATCAGTTCTAAGGTTTAATGTTGCTGTAGGGCCCTGCACGATTAGACAAAATCCACAATGTCGATTTATTCCCTGAAATTGTAATTGCGATCATTACTTACGATGATCACATTTACATTGAATCTATTGATTTAAAACCATTGTTTGAGTGGTATTTTTATATGAAACACTCTGAAAAACTTTTAGTGCTTTTCAATAGTAGTAAGTTTCAAATGTCAAATATACATCGGATTGTTTTCTTCTTTAAATTATAAAAAAGTAAAAATATGAATGTTATTATAATGTTATACTAAAACTAAACTAATGGAAAAATCCTTAAGATAACATGTAGAAAGAAAACAACATGCAGAATAGCATAAGTGGATTTTGAACGATTAATTGCTGCTTTGAATAATTATGTAGTTGTGGCATCCGTAATTGTAATCGCGCTTTTGTAAGATTTCACTGCCTAGCAACCAGCAGGTCACATGGTGCATTGAGCATGAGAGCTGGAGAGGACCAAGCGCTGAAGGTTTCCGGATTTCTCTTTTGTGCTGCATCATAAAGCGCTCACAAGCACGAGTCATTAACAAAACCAAACTCTGGCCTGAGAATAAACACACAAACCCTCGCTTCATAAAACACATTCGCTGAGGAACAGACGTTGAATGGATTTTTCATTTATTCTACATTTGTCATTTTTTACATTAAAGTCAATACAAACAACTGCAATTAATATTAAAATACAAATATAACAAACATGTAATTATTAGAATAAATAAACACATATATAGTCTTTGCATAGATTATCGGAAGAGAAAATGTGCTTAAAGAAAATAAATCACTAAATAAACACATATATAGAAAATGTGCTTAATGAAAATAATGTATTTAATGAACTTAATGAAAGTAAAATCCATTATTAAATATACAAATGAATAGTTTTTGCATTTATATTTGAAGGGGAAATATGCTTAATGAGTGTAAATAAATAAAAATAGTTTCTGTATTGATAATTGGAGGAGAAAATGTGCTTAATTTAAATAAATAAATAAACTAGTTTTTGTCTTGATAACTGGAGGAGAAAATGTGCTTAAAGTAAAATGAATAAACATTTTTTTGGTCTTGAAAGTGAGGGGAAATGTGCTCAATAAATGACTAAATAACTCGGGTTTGTCGTGAAATTGTAGGAGGAATGTCTTAATTTAAATAAACATTAAATAAACTAGTTTTTGTCTGATAATTGTAGGAGGCAATGTGCTTAGTAAATAAATAATAAACTAGTTTTTGTCTGATACTGGGGAGCAAAGGTCTTCCTTTAAATAAATAAATAAACTATTTTTTGTCTTGAATAACGGAGGAGAAAATTGCTTAATTTAAAATAAATATAACTATTTTTGTCTTGTAATGGTAGGAGGGACATGTGCTTATGTCAATAAATAAAATAAACTAGTTTTTGTCTTGATACTGGAGGAGAACATGTGCTTAATTTAAATAAATAATAAATAAACTAGTTTTTGTCTGATAATTGTAGGAAGGAAATGTGCTAATTTAAATAAATAAATAATAGATAATAAATAAATAAATCAAATATTTTTGCATTGATAATGGAGAGAAAATGTGCTAATTTAAATAAATAAATAAAGTATAATATAGTGTTTTTTTGCATTATAATTGGAGGAGAATGGGCTTAATTTTAAATAATAAACAAGATAATAATATTTTTTTGCTTGATAATGGAGGAGAAAATGTGCGAATTTAAATAAATAATAATAAACTATTTTTGTCTTGAAATTGTAGGAGAATGTGCTTATTAATAAATAAATAAATAAACTAGTTTTTGTCTTGATAATTGTAGGAGGAAATGTGCTTAATTTAAATAAATAAACAAAGATAAATAAATAGTTTTTGCATTGATAACTGGAGGAGAAAATGTGCTTAATTTAAATAAATAAACAAAGATAAATAAATAGTTTTTGCATTGATAACTGGAGGAGAAAATGTGCTTAATTTAAATAAATAAACAAAGATAAATAAATAGTTTTTGCATTGATAACTGGAGGAGAAAATGTGCTTAATTTAAATAAATAAATAAACTAGTTTTTGCATTGATAATTTGAGGAGAAAATGTGCTTAAATAAATAAATACATACATAAATGCTGTTTGTGTTGATAATTGGAGGAGAAAATGTGCTTACCGAAAATAAATAAATACATAAACAGCTTAAACGTCTAATGGATCTTACCTCAGATGAACAGTCTTCAGCTGTCGTTGAGACTTCACTCTCGGGCTGACAAAAGAAAACATAATGAGGTCACATGTGCAATTAATTTCTACATTGTTCCATTTTCTGAGCCTTCGGTGTTAGTGGGTCACTCATCAAGACGACAAGCTTTTAAAAAATAGCATCCTGAAATGAGCGCTAAGGACGGCTGTATCTGAGCCTCTACGACAGAGAAAGAGAGCGGTCTGTCTCCACACCAGTACAGACACACTTCAGCTATAAAAGCATGATGCATGGCCGCTGTTCTCATCTCCTTCACAAGATCACGGCTAATTACACTGATGCATGAACGTCTGACCTACATCCAGATCAGTGCAGAGACGCAGCCACGGGAAACCCAACAGAGCAGCTGTAATCATGAGCACTAGGGCTGGGTTTTCACACAAATTTCACGATTCGATTTTCATTCACAAGCTTGTGATTCGATTCGGTATCGGTTATTTTGAATATATATCAGGTACCGTACATGCCAAATTTTCTCAAGGAAAAAACTAATGCTGTAAAAAATTTATGAGAGTCAGTTGGTACTACATTAGTATAATATTGAAGGTTAAAATTGAACGATTTGTTAAAACTACACTTTTTCAAAATAATAAAGTCCAATTTACTAATCATATTTCTATATCAAATCGTTTTTTAAATTCTAAACCTTTAACTGGGCTGTCCATAAAAACTTATATGTTATTAATATGTTATATGGTGCATATATTTAGCAAAATGTTAAATATTATCACAGTTTATTGTTCTATCTGACTAAATGAGTTTTATGGGCACCGAGTTATGTTTTTCGGCGGTAAATGTTACGTTACATTGTTTACAAGCTGTTATATTGACATCTTTGCGCTGTTGAAACACTGATTGAGCGATTACATTGGACAGGATACGAATTGTAAAGTTGTAGTCTTTCTTTTAAGTTACCTTCGGTTGTTTAGTCATGTTTATTTTGTGCTATAATTAGTAATAAAGCGGAGGAGATGATCAGTTTCACTCACAGGTGAAACTGCTTGTTTCCTGGAGAAACCTCTCTTGATAAAGCACACGGACACATTGAGAGCTGAGCGAATGGAGCAAGATCACGCCAGCACTGCTATTCTGCTGCAAGGAGACACACACAGACACTCACTCACTCCACACACACACTCACTCAAAGTTCACCCGCAATCACTCGACGCTCACCTCACTCACTCATCACTTCACTCCCCATCACTCCCGCACCACCTCACTCCTCAACTCACGCACCATCACCACTCACTCTCCTCACGTCACTCACTCACTCACATCACGCACTCAACCACGCAACGCACGCAAAAACGCACGCACGCACTGACTAGACCTTGGCACGCTCACTCACATCCCCCCACTCACCCCTAATCATTCATCTCACTCACTCCTCACATCACTCAATCCACACACGCACACCACCACTCACTCACCACGCACACACACGTCACTCCTCCCGCACACACGCGCACTCACGCAGACTCAATTACACACGCGCACGCGCACTCACTCACGCGCACTCACTCACTCACGCCGCACGGTCACTCACTCGCACGCACGCACGCACACTCACAAACGCACACATGCACACACGCGCACACTCTCAAACACGCACTCACTCACTCACAAAAGCACACACTCTCACACACTCAGGCTGCTTAAACAGTTCAATCGCAGTTGTCTGTTGCCTGGGCAACCACTAATTTCACACTCATCTACAACTGCAAACACACCACAAACCTGCTGGGCTTTAAAAACATCCACATAAATTTATCAAGAAGGCAAAAGAGCTGGGAAGATAAATATTCTATGTTCTGTTTAAATATATAGTATATGTCTATATAGAGAGGGTGATCTTTAAATCTGCTAATAATGTGCTCACACTCAGGCCCTCCAAGATTAGGATGAGTTTGTTTCTTCATCAGATTTGGAGAAATGTAGCACTGCATCACTTGCTCACCAATGGATGCTCTGCAGTGAATGGGTGCCGTCAGAATGAGAGTCCAAACAGCTGATAACAACATCACAATAATCCACAGCACTCCAGTCCATCAGTTAACATCTGGAGAAGACAAAAGCTGAAACAAACCCATCATAACCCATAATAACTCTTCCTCCAGTGAAAAAGTGCATCTGCTGTTGTCTCTCACAATAAAATCCAGCCACATGTGTTTAGAGCTGTTTAAATGCTGCTTGATCTGAGCAGATTTCTCTCCTGATTCACACCACCTTTTCACTGGAGGAAGCGTTATTATTGATTATAGACTCAATGTATTTGAGTTAAAAAAGTCTTAATGCTGGATGTGTTTCAGCTTTTGTCTTCTCCAGATGTTAACTGATGGACTGGAGTGCTGTGGATTATTGTGATGTTTTTATCAGCTGTTTGGACTCTCATTCTGACGGCACCCATTCACTGCAGAGCATCCATTGCTGAGACACTGATGCAATGCTACATTTCTACAACTCTGATGAAGAAACACTCATCTGCAGTGAGTAACATTTTCAGACATTTTCATTTTCAAAAGACAAAATGCACAAAGGTCCAAGGCATGACTTACATCAATCAACAAATCACTCACAGAGCTATTACAGTTAACTAAAAACCAGAAAAACTGTTACTTGAATAAATAATGGTAACAGAAATAAAATATTAAAACAATTATATTTTTTTATATTTCAGCTAGATCCCAAGACAACATTTTACCTAACCCTAACCTGAAGAACTAAAATAATTAAAACTAAAATAAAATCAATAAAAATTAAAGAACATTTAATAGAAAAAAATACAAATAAATAAATAAAAACGAATAAATGACAAAAACAATTAAATCATTAAAACTTTAACTAAAATTACATTGAAAATTAAAAATATAAAAACTCAAAATATTAATAAAACTATAATCGTCTTCTCATTGCGACTAAATCTCACTGTAGCAGTTCGTTTAAAAAACAAAAAAAAAACAAAATCACTGAGCTGAAAGTCTTTTATTTTTTCTATCTTGTTTTTCGATCAATAATGCATGGCCTCTGTGTTTGTTTGGAGTCATTATTTCTGCAATTCCCTTCAGAGCTGCTAAAGCTGCAGAAATGACACGCTTCACCTTTAAACATTAGTTATAACAGTTCATCCACAACAACAGCCTGCAGAAACATCTACATAACCAGCCCACGACACGCATTCAGACAGAAACAACACCGCGCTTGCTCAGATCCGACACTGACTGCGTTTACATGCACCTTTATAATGCCATTAAAGCTACAGCTCATGTAAACAGAGTACTGTGATTACATTAATGTTGTTATACTCATAAACAGAGACGCCATAATCATAACATGTACAGTGCTGCGATTTCAAATCACACTATACAGGCATTACAGACAGAAACACCACAGCTCAGGTTTGTATATGGTCAGAAACACTAGAAAAGAGACATTTTTAGGCATGTTTTCAACAAAAATTAGGGCGTCTGAGGACTCTAGAAGTGGAGAACAGCCTGCATTTAAAGCAGGCAAATAAAACCAGATGCAACAAACCAGGCCGAGTGCTTTTTGAATCGAGTTAAACTACGGCAAAAAAGCTGAGTAGTTCATCGCTGAGTATTTGTAATAATAACACATGTAGACACAGTCAGTGATCATGCATTGAAAGTAGTGATGCATTCGAAAATATTCGGCTAAAACAGCAAAAAATAATAATTTTTGGTTTCAGCCGAAACGGGTTTTGAGGGCGTAACGACACATTTACAGCCTGCAGAAACGGAAATATCTCGATAGTTAGCTAGAAAAACATGGATTCTGCAGGTTTTATGAAGGTAAATTTAAGACTTTGAAGGGAGCATAATGCATCAATACAGTCTATAAATGTAAATGTCTTGTATTAGCAATAGGGCTGTCAAATTTGGCTGTCATCGAATTAAAAAAATAATAATAATAATAAAGTCCACTTCGAATTTCCACAATTTAAGGTCTGCGTCAGCCGTCAGCCAGCCTTATCAGTGGTGCACGAGATGAGATGACGATGTATGTGTCATTGATTGAATTTGAATGATTTTGTTAGTTGAACCCACTAAATGCGGCGCTGCTATGTTGTTCATTCATATATTGTGGAAAACAAGAGCATTCAAGTCGTCACACAGAACATTTTCTAGAGGGACATCTATCAGCGTTGCAACTCGCGTCCGCACAGAACGGCATTGTGAAAGCCATTTAAAATAATGAAGTTCAACTTTTAACTGTCCGTATAAAGACGTTTGGGTTTTTTCCCCCCATCCCACTGCATCTCATGTTTTAAAATGAAGAAAGTAGCCTATTCTCTGTGATTGGTTTTTGGTACTTTGTATTAAACTATACATACATGCATTGTGCTGTTTTTCCTCTAATTGTTTTAAGCAACTTTATTAATTATATATGGTTTATAAACATTATTGTAAACATTATGCACTTTTTTTTCAAAGAGAGTCGTGTTATTTTATTATGCTTTGAATAAACATGCATTAGTAATATTTTGCTCGATGCGCCCTCAGGAGAGAAACCAAAGCTTTTTCCCCCCTAACTGAAATATAATTTGAATTTTGATTATATTTAAGTAGAAAATTCAATTTAGTTTTTCAGTCTTTTTGACAGCCCTAGATTAGCAACACTTAAAAGTTTGAAAATACAACTTCAAACAGGTCACCATTACTTCTAAACTCATTTAACAAAAAAACCTACCTTTAAGGCTTGAATAGCTCTGCTCCCAAACACTAGAATATGGAAATAACTTTTACTGTACCTTCTGATCACACCGCAAAAAAATCATGCTCGTCCTCAGTATTTCTGTCTTGTTTTCCAGCGCAAATGTCTAAAGATTCTTAAATCAAGATAGATTTACTTGAGAAGCAAAATGACAAAATAATAAGTCTTGTTTTATGAGAAACTGGTCAAAATGAAGTGAGTTTATGATTAAATCACAAACAAATATCTGGGCTCAGAAAAATCAACTTAATTCAAAGGGAAAACAAGTGTTCATTCCCCACAGATATTTGTTCTTGTTTTAAACAACGGGGCCGAGTGCATTTCAGTTGAACATGCGAGTTAAATTGTGTTTTTCAAGACTTCATTTTAATTACATTTACATCTCAAGTAAATGCATGGAAGTAATTGTCGATTTAAGGATGCTTAAATATTTGCATTGAAAAATTTAAATACTGATGAGGATATTAATTTATTTATTAATTTAAGTCAGACTTTCTGCGCTGATTTAAGACCTTTTTAAGACCCAGAGAAAACATGAAAAGTAACTAGAGAAAGAAATTAGAGAAAAGCACTTTGATAAATATACTGTATGCACTATATTATACATGCATTATATTTTTACTTAACCTGTTAATTATTGCGTTATTTAAAGCTGCAGTCCGTAACTTTTGGCGCTCTAGCGGTTAATAAACAGAACTGCGTGCGTCTTGCGGAAGAACACTGTAGCCGGAGCTACTTCTCTGTGTTTATGTCTCTGGGCGAATCACGCAGGTACTGGGCTCCTCCGCAGCGGCACCCACCCGAACCAGTCTAGTAAGTCCGAATATAAACACTTATTATAGATGTACCATAGTGATTCAGGACAAGCTAAAAACACGGTTTGGAAAATGGATTCATGGTGTAATCGCTTAATATATAAATTTAGTAAATTTTGAACGCAAAAAAGTTACAGACTGCAGCTTTAATGATGATTGACTAAAGTTTTTTCAATTTAAAAATGTTGAAGATGTTTGCTTTCTCAAGCCAACTTAACTAGATAAAAAAGTTTGTCAAGACAAACTTTAGGTTGGCTTGAGAAAGCCTAGCCTGAAAGATTAAAGCAGTTGTAAAAGTCTGAAGTTTGAACATTTAGATAGATTAGATCGATGTGGATAACATGTCTTCTAGCATGATTAGCATGTTTTTAGCATGATTAGCATGTTACTAGCATTTTGTTAGCATGTTTATAGCATGATTAGCATGTTTGCTAGCATGATTAGCAAGTTACTAAATTTTTTCTAGCATGATTAGCATGTTACTAGCATGTCACTAGCATGTTTCTAGCCTAGGGTGCGTTTCCCAAAAGCAACTATGGTCGCATGTTCCGTCGTTATCAATAGATTTCAATGGAACTAACTACCATAGTTAGCTAACGATGCTTTTGGGAAATGCACCGTTATTACCATTTTACTAGCATGTTGCTATCATAAATTTGCATGCTACTAGCATGTTTCTACCATAATTAGCAAGTTTCCCAGCATGTCCCGCTAGCATGTTGCTAGCATTATTAACAAGTAACTAACATATTTTGCTAGCATGATTAGCAAGTAACTAGCATGATTAACAAGTTACTAGCATGTCGCTAGCATGATTAATATGTTGCTACTAGCATGTTGCTAGCATGATTAGCAAGTGACTAGCATGCTTCTACCATGATTATCAAGTTACAACTGTTTTTAATGTTTATATTTCCAACAACATTTGAATAGAATAGATACACTCATTTAAAAACCACACTGCTAACACATGTTGGGTACAGACATTGGAGTGTTGATTATTCAATTACATATCATTTTCACTTCTGTTTTGCAAAAACCCTTTCACGCGCATACAGCGCTGTTGTTCATTTTGGACCATTTGCTGGGAACAGTATTCTTAATGCATTGAAATGCGAATAATATTTTGTAATAAATAATTATTCACAGTATTTTGTATTTTGAAGTGCCCATGATAACAATATCGTGCATATTCATTACCGTGATGTATCGCATTACCGAATACCGGCACAAGTCTAGTTGAGAGTTATTAAGTGTCCTGTGTATAACAAAACGATAAACAAGAAGTAATCTCTGCTCACCTCTATGGTGTAGGTCTGGTCGTGTGTGACGGTTTCTCCGCTCCGGAGGGTCTTTGAGAGGGAAAACACGGTGGTCTCCTCTCCCTCATTTCTCCCCTGCTCCTCTGCATCCGATTCTGGCTTCTTTTTCTTCTTCTTCTGCTTCTTCTGGCCATCGGATTGAGCTTTCCTCTGCCGGTACTCTGCCAGCTGGAGGAGACCAGACACAAACACACATATATGAGCGATAATAACGGCACATAGAGAAACGATAGCCCGTGAATGTGAAATAAATTAGTTAAAACCCACAGTAGAGCGGCACAGCCTGCTGAAGCTGATCCGAATCATGCCTGATTGTTGATCAACACCGTCAATCCCTCAACTCTGCTTTAACCGGATTAGCATTAAGTCAGACATCCGTTTCATCAATATGCAACCGCATACAGTGACATCTATCAGTTTAGCATTCATTTGAACCATAAATCATCTTCAGGAAGGAACACGAGCTCTAGAGATCTTGAGAACATGAACATCTCGACCAAATGAACAGGATTTGCTGTCAGACACTAAAGTGTGTTGTCTGGATTACACTTACTGACCCAAATGCAGAAACGCCGTGTGAAGATCCTGTAGCGTCTGGAAGTGTAAATTAAACCTGACTATTAACCTTCTTAGCCCTCATGCTGTGTTCAGGTCACTTTGCCCCGGAGAGGATTTTCTTTTTCTTGATAAATGCTAGTTAATAGGGCGGGGTTTTGACACAAATTTCACAATTCGATTCGATTATCCTTCACAAGCTATCGATTTGATATCGATTATTTTGGATATATCAGGTACAATACATGCCAAAATTTCTCAAGGAAAAAAAAAAAAATCTCTCAACTAATGCTGTAAAATATACACGAGTCCATAAGTGGAAGGTTGACATTTGCGATGTGTAATACAAACACTTGAAATTACCAAGAGTTTTGTAATATTAAACTTATAACGAACTCTTAGAGGTCACATATTTTACACCTTTCTGGAGTTTTATTTTAGGTTTTGATGTCCTTGTGTGAGTATAAGTACCAAAAACCATCTCAGTATATTTTTACAGCTCCTCTCTCAGGAGCTCTGCTGAGAACAGGTCGATTTTGGCCTGTCTAATTAATATTCATGAGCTTCTCTTCTGATTGGCCTGTTGTGTTCTGACTGATGCACGGCCAGGCCAACCACAGGTAACTAAGGTCAGCCGACGTCACACACAAAGCGCTATCTGGAGGCAGCAAAACAAAGGGGAAACTGGTGGCGGCCCATTCAAACCAGCGCAGATCCGGCTACATGAGGAGCTTAAATATCATCTTGTTGTGATGTTGGGATCCAGAATCGACGTAATACAGCCTCAAAATAGAAATTTGATCGCATATCTGCTACCAATGCCAGACAAAAAACAGACGACAGCTGTGGTTAACGCGATAAAACGAGCAGACTGGACAGAAACGATCGTCAAAAAAACGCTCGCAGTTCGCAGCGCACACTTCTATCATAAAGATCATCTAATTTATTCAATAAAGTATTCTTTTGTTGTTATGGGCGTGTCTACAGATTTCTTGCCATATGTCTATGTTTCTTGCATCTCATTACTATGTCGTGTATGAAATAATGTCTTGTGTGCATGTGTGTAAAACAGCAAACTGATGATTTATATATAATCATTTTGTAATTGTATATACATTGTTGTGATTTATTGTGGCTGGAACAATTATGTAGCTGTAAAAATAGTTTCCTGCTGAAATTGAAACGTATATACACCTTCATCATGACTAGATAGACACGGTAAGTTTGTCTTTACTATACACGTTAGAAGTGATCCACCTCATAGTAACAATCCTGTCAGATCGTCCATCCTTTGAGTGAGAGTGTAACGTTACAGGTCGGTTGATCTGGTTTCGTGGTTAAAGTTAACGTTTTCGACATGTTTCTGTGTTGTTGTTGCTCAGAAATGGCATGGACGTGATGTTGTCTGGGGGTTTGGCAAAAGGAGAGTGTGGGCGGTGCTCGGGGTGGTGACTGAAGGCAGTGATTGTGTAGTTCTGACGTCAACTTTTTAAGGAAGTCACAACAGTTCGTGAAAAAACACAGCTACTTTATGCAGGCCGTGTGCATTTGACTGTGGATTGACTGTTTTGAAACTTATGTGGTAGTTAAATAGCCCCTAGACCTCAGTTATCGTGAAAAAAGCCAGGAAATGTCATTTGCAAAATGTTACCTTTAACTTTAAATTACTAATTAATTTCTACCCCAATTCGTTATTTAAAAAAAAAAAAAAAAAAAATATATATATATATATATTATTGCAGTGGTGGAAAAAGTGTTTGGCCCCTTTCCTATTTCTTAATTTGTTTGCATGTTTGTCAGACCAAAAGATCCTCAAAAGCTAGAAATCATGCCGAGATCCAAAGAAATTCAGAAATAAATGAGAAAGAAATTAATTGAGATCTATCAGTCTGGAAAAGGTTATAATGCCATTTCTAAAGCTTTGGGACTCCAGCGAACCACAGTGAGAGCCATTATTCACAAATGGAAAACACATGGAACAGTGGAGAACCTTCCCAGGAGTGGCCGGCCGACCAAAATTACCCCAAGAGCACAGCGATGACTCATCCAAGAGGTCACAAAAGACCCCACAACAACATCCAAAGAACTGCAGTCCTCACTTGCCTCAGTTAAGGTCAGTTTTCATGACTCCACCATAAGAAAGAGACTTGGCAAAAATGGTCTGCATGGCAGAGTAAAACCGCTGCTGAGCAAAAAGAACACAAAGGCTCATCTCATTTGCCAAAAAATATCTTGATGATCCCCAAGACTTTTGGGAAAATACTCTGTGGACTGACAAGAAAAAAGTTGAACTTTTTGGAAGGTGTGTGTCCCATTACGTCTGGCGTAAAAGTAACACTACATTTCAGAAAAAGAACATCATAGCAACAGTAAAATATGGTGGTGGTAGTGTGATGGTCTGGGGCTGTTTTGCTGCTTCAGGACCTGGAAGACTTGCTGTGATAAATAGAACCATGAATCCTGCTGTTTACCAAAAAATCCTGAAGGAGAATTTCCGGCCATCAGTTTGTGACCTCAAGCTCAAGTGCACTTGGGTTATGTAGCAGGACAATAATCCCATTCACACCAGCAAGTCCACCTCTGAATGTCTGAAGAAAAACAAAATGAAGACTTTGGAGTGGCCTAGTCAAAGTCCTTACCTGAATCCTATTGAGATGCTGTGGCATGACCTTAAAAAGGCGGTTCATGCTCGAAAACCATCCAATGTGGCTGAATTACAACAATTCTGCATAGATGAGTGGACCAAAATTCCTCCACAGCGCTGTAACAGACTCATTGCAAGTTATCGCACACGCTTGATTGCAGTTGTTGCTGCTAAGGGTGCCCAACCAGTTATTAGGTTTAGGGGGCAGACACTTTTTCACACATGGCCATGTAGTTTTGGATTTAGTTTTTCCTTAATAAAAACCTTCATTTAAAAAGTGTTGTGTTCACTTGTGTTTTCTTTTACTAATATTTAAATTTGTTTGATGATCTGAATCTTTTAAGTGTGACAAATGTGCAAAAAATTAAAAAAAGAGGAAGGGGGCCAACCCTTTTTCACACCACTGTGTGTGTGTTTGTATATTATATATATATTATATATATATACTGTATATATATATAGATTTGATATATATATATATAATATATATATATATATATATAGATAAACAACACGTTTAAATGGTGGCTGTCACAAAACTTGACAGATTTATTAAAACAAATTAAATTTGAAGAAGCATAAAAAATACAAAAACTAAAAAGTATAATAAGATTAAAACAAATTTAGCTAAATGCTCCTCTCTAGAGTTTATTTTTGTAGTTCATGGTCACCAAATGTGTTTTTCTGTGTTAAATGTGACGTTACGTGACACATTGTTTACAAGCTATTGTCGTCCTTCCACGTTTGAAACACTGATTTAACGATTACATGAGACAGATACAGGTTTTAGTACGTTGTACTCTTTCTTTTAACACCTTCGGATGTTCATTCATGTTTATTTCGTGCTGCAACTGGTATTAAAGCAGAGGAGACGATGATTTTCACAGCGTCTGTCACTTCACATTAAACAGCACCAAAACAGCATTAATTGTTTAAATACTGCAATAAAATGGACAGAATTTGAAATCTAAAACTTTGTTTCATATCAAAAGTAACAAAACACAAAGCTTATTGCGATTTATTGGATGGGAGGCGCTACAATGTTGCGTTCATTATCTTGACAGGCGAGACTAATCGATTCTTGGGATATCGTTCCGTAAAAATGAGAATCGATTAAAATCGTGAAATCAATATTTTTTACCCAGCACTACTAGTTAATGTTATTGCATTAGACTAAAACTTACTGACTTTAATCACACAGGCTACAACAACTTCGAAAAATTATTTTGGGATTTTTTTTTCTTGGTCAGAAATGTTCGGCCTACAAAAGAAAATTGCTTATGAATTTCTCATTATGCTATATACTATGTTATAATAATATGCATTATTGCACATTTCTTAATATTAAGCTTAAAATATGCTTTAATGTCACTATTTATGAGGACTGTATTATCGTTGAATAATATCAGTCTTTAAATGCAAGATACTTAAAGTGTACATGCAATAGTTCCACTTTAGCACAATCAAAAATACATAAGTATATCTTTAGTTGGACCTCAGCACACAGTTAAAGTGTGCATGAATACAAAATTAGTTCCAATTTGGCAGACTTTAAGTATAACAGTTTAGTATACTAAAAGTACAATTATTTGTATTAAGTACATAAATATGTAAATGTATTTGTAGTATACTTAGAATGAAATAAATGTATTTCAATACATTTTTTAGTATGTTTTCACTATGGAATGGCCTAGTGATCTGAGCTCATGCACCTCAGTTTTTGAGTGAAAAAGCATTATTTGTGGTAATTTTGGCTCATAAACTGAGGAGCCAAGTTCATCAATGAGGGCTAAGATCATCAATCCAAAAAGAAAGACAAACTGTGCTACTTGGAAAAAAAACAAGTTGACAAAAAGATTGAATGCAAGATTTGGTAATAATATAGTATAACGAGAGATTTATGAGCTATTAAAATTTTAAAAACCTTTTAACCAGGAAATAAATTGCCACCTGTCTGTTGACACACACACACACACTCACACACAAAAACACACCCAAACTCCTCGCTCACACAGCCCTCTCGCTCCACTGACTCTCGCTCACAGCAGACTCTCGGCTCACACAGACACACAGACTCTCGGATCACAAGACTCTCGCTTCACACAGACCACAGACTCTCGCTCACACACAGACACACACGACCTCATCTCGCTCACACAGACTCTCGCTCACCAGACTCTCGCTCACCAGACTCTCGCTCACTGTGGTACCAGACCATCTCTCACACAGACTCACTCTCACACAGACTCACCCCCACACTCTCCCACAGCTCTCCTCACACACACACTAACACTAACACACACACACTCTCACTCACTCACCCACACACACTCACTCTCACTCACACAGACTCACACACAGACTCTCACTCTCACACACACACACACGCAC
>JADLZN010011380.1:0-13823 GCA_018155175.1 Sinocyclocheilus anophthalmus | reverse complement strand
GCTGCTTAAAGGGATAGGTCACCCAAAAATGAAAATTTATCACTCTCAAGCCATCCTAGGTGTATATGAAATTCTTCTTTCAGACGAATCCAACGGAGTTATATTAAATAATGTCCCGGCTTAATCAGGCTTTATAATGCGAGTGGATGTAGCCCAAATGTTGAAGTCCAAAAAATTGCCACACATCCATTATAAAAAGAAGTCAACACGGCTCCGGAGGATTAACAAGGCCTTACAACTTTATAAACCGTAATCTCTAGTTTCCGCTAACTGTCGTACGCGCGTTCACGGGAGAGTGGCGTCCAGCGAATGATGTATGACGTATGCGTAGCATAAGCTCTGGTGAGAATGTTAGTCTCGCGAGAAACAAGTTTTGTTTACGGCAAAGGAAAACCAGTGTCCTCTTGGCAAATATATAAAAATCCTCCGACATTTTTCTTTACAAAACCTCATTTTGTACTTCTACTAACTTTTTCTTTGGTGTTATTGGTGAGGTGGCAACCTAACCTTAGGGCTGCCATACCGCCACCGACGGAATGGAGTATGCATCAGGGATATTTCGCTCTGAATTAAGTATAGAAATAAACATAAAAACAGCAACGAACACAGCATAAATGAAATGAAAACAAAAACAAAAACAACAAAACCACAGTGGTTAGCATTAGGTTACTTTCCATGTGTGGAGGAGCAGCAGGCACAAAAAGTAATATAGATAAATAAATAATCATGCACACCTTAATCGCTGTTTTCCCTAATAAACCTGATAAAGAAAAGTCATTGTGTTTTACTTTCTTCATTGACTGAATAAGACGATATCTCTCATTGTTGTATTTCATACAGTGAAGTAATACATGCTCAACTGTTTCTTGTTGTCTACAGTGTATACACTCCCCAGTAGGGTGCTTACCAATTCCATACAATGTACTATTAAGTCCAGTATGACCAATTCTAAGGCATGTTATGATATTTCCTTCCCTTCGATTCCTACTCTCCTTTCTCCCAATATCAACTGTTTTTTGTATATCATACAAATGTCTACCCGTTCCATGGTCATCCCAATAAATCTGCCAAACTGATTGTGTATATGTTCTAACGTATACTTTAGCTTCTGCTTTACTTAATGGAATATTTAGATCTACTTGCTTTATTCTTAAAGTTTGTTTGGCCAGAATATATACCTTCTCATTTCCCTCCACACCAACATGAGCAGGAAACCAAATGAAATGTGTAGACATACCCATAACTTTTATATTGTACATCATATGGAATATCTCATTGAATGTGGTATTACTAATTGCTGTGTCTGTTTGCAATCTCCGCTGGCTTCCACGGTTCGTCACCGGCGTTTGTGTGCGTCGACGAGAAGCTACGGATTCAAGGTTATAAAATTGTAATAGGATATTCTTTCTTACAAAAATGCCATCGCGTCGCTTCAGAGCCTTAAACCCCCCGGAGCGTGGGGACTTCTTTTTATAATGATGTGTGCAAATTTTTTGGTAGTTCAACTGTCTGGGCACATACATCCACCACCATTATAAAGCATGGATTAGGCCTGGAAGTTATGCAAAAGAACTCAGCAGTTGTGTTCGTCTGAAAGAAGAATGTCAGATACACCTAGGATGGTTGGAGAGGTAGGGGTAATTTCAGTTTTGGGTGAACTATCCCTTTAACAATCATTATAGCTCTATATGGATACAAACTTTGGCTAATTTTATATCCTAAAACGTTTAGGAGAAGAAAATTCTGAGTACCGATCGAGACGAATGAGCTATGAATGAGCAACCCAAGGGCGATGAGATTAAATGGACTTAAAATTAATGTGAGGATGGTTTTCTCCTGAGGGACAACAACATGAGAATCTCGCACTTTTGTTCTCGAGGGAGAAAGTCTCAAACAAGATCTCAGACAAAACACCTAGAGTGCCAATACAGAAAAACCAAAAAAATTACAAATCAAAAGGTACTCAAACATTTCTCATCAAACGATCTCGGCTGCTATAAATATTCCTTCTGGAGCTTAACTAGTGACTCATTTGTCTCTGATTTTTATTCTAGAAAGGATTTTAGGAGAAATATCTGAGACCAAGCTGATACTTAAACTCCATTAAGTCTCCAGAGCAACAACTTTCTCCTCTGGCACCATGTGAAGAAAGGAGGGAAAGAGACTCACGGTGAGAGAAAGAAAGCCTGTCGGTTTCAGAGCAATAAACTCTCTGAAAATAACTGTGTGTGTGCCCCAGACGCCCACTGTGCGCAGACGGGCGCAGTGTGTGTGTGTGTTGGGTGTGTGTTGTTCACATCCAGAGGAAGCGGAAAGGTAAATATTATAGGGTGTGTCGCTGCTATGTGGCTTTGCTGGGGGGGAGTGAAATCGCTTTCCCCCCCCTGGGCGGATGTAATCACTGTAACCGCAACCCTTGTGGCGCACAACCTGTGGGCGCGATGTAAAGTACCGAAACAACAGGCCTTAAGCCTCGTATCCCATCCCCTGCCGCACGGAGAGCGCAACAACCGAGCCACGGGGTGCGAGGAGAAACGGGCACGCACTTGGGCCTCTCAGAGCTGGTAAAGTGGGGCTGTTCTGAGCGCAAACCTTCATGCCCAATGGTATGGCTTAGGCTTCTTAAAGGGCGCTGAGGAGACGCTTGATAAAGGCAGTATTTTAACCATCATATGTGAATGCATGTACCGCATCCGGAAAAACTGAGCAAAAAAAAAAAAAAAGAAGACGTTTTTTTCCCTCTGTCTTTTTTTAGATCGTTCCTCAGAACTCTGGGCATTTTAAAAAATATCATATTTTTCCGTTTTAGTTATGAACGTGTCAAGACTCTGTGAGAGAACTCTAACTAACTGCAGAATAATGAAACACACAAATCCACACCGAATACAAGTTTGAATATTTCTATACATCACTTTCTATATTTTTATGACGATGCAGTCATTAAAATAATCCAAATGGTCCCACAGAATTCAGGGTTTTAAGCAATGTGTTTCCAAGACTTTCGTGAGTACTGGATGAGGATTGTTTTTGAAATCGCTTTATAGAGAAGATTACAAAGAGAATTCTGTAGTTGACAAAATATTTGGGGGCTGAAAATAACTAGAATAAGACCTTAAAGACACTTTAATTAAACCTTTATATATAATGCATATTGCAATGCAAGTACTTTAATGCATCAATTGTAATGCACCATATAATGCATTCTCCAAAGTTACACTACATTGTATTACTTAACTATTCATTATTATACCTTTAGAAAGTATGCATTAAGTATGCATTGTTTTGATGACAAAAAAAAAAGATTAAAATGTTATAATGCATTTTAACCTTGGGTACAATTATTTATGAAAAGACATAATGCATTAATATGAATATCTTTATAATGCATACTATGCATAAAGGCTTTAAGGTAAGGCTCGGCTGTGTTACCGAAATACCTTGTAAGCATCCAGACTTTTCAGGCCTGAAAAATATGCGAATTCTCGGTCAGTAAAGAATATCAGAATATACCATACTTGCTAAAAAAAACATATTTATATATGTTGATTAGTTCGTGCTATCTTATTAAAACAATCAAATAAAACTTGAACTAAGAAAAAACTAAAAAACATGCCATTCATAGCGAGACAGTTTTTCACACTCCATGCTGATAATACCCCCATGGATGTTTAAAATTACCTCACAGTGCAAGATGTAGGGATAGGGAGAGATCAAAAATCCGCAGCCGGCAAGCCTTTTCCCTGATTTTCAAGCTTGAAACCTTGAAATTGTACAATTTTAGGGTAAAACTACTATTAGTACTACATAAATGTTCAAAAACATGTATGGCATGCACTTACTACCTAAAACTATTACATATTACCACATAATATATAAATATGAAAGGTAAAGCCAAGTTATAACATATATATAAATGATTATTTTTTAACACTATCCGAGGTGAATCTCAGTGGTATTGTTATGTACAATCAAAGTACCGTGACAAGCGGTGAAATGCCCACATCGCATCTTCCCCGCTGGACAGACCTCCTCGGCCATTTAAACCCATTCTTGTATGTGCCAGGTTGTTGCTGGCGTGGGCAACCTGATTACATGGATAGGATGATGGTAGGGACGGTTCCGCGAGTGAGCTGCCAGAGGGCTCGTCCCTTCACAAATCAACGGACAAATACCGCAGACGCTCTGGTATTCTAATTAAAAAGCAGCCGCCAACAATGTTGCCCAACAACTAGCCTTCAGTCGAGCAGGATGACCGAAACAAGATCATTTCCAACGAAACCGACTTTGTAGATCATGTCGTTGAGGTCTTTTTTTTTTATTTTTCTTTTTCTTCGGCACCACTTTCTTTCGATCGTTTCACTTTTCAGTATGTGATGAGGGCGACTCAATTGACAACAAAGAGCGGCGGGCGCCGCAGGGTGCGAGTTTTTCCCGTGAGGTCAGACGGGTGTTTTGTTAAATAGGCGTCCTTTCAACGTAACGGAAAGTGGCACACACGGAAACTTAGGTGTTAATTTGAGTCAACGTGTCACTTTGTGGTGAGTGCACTCTTCGAGGGGTGGATATGGTTGTGAAACCTTTGGGCTGATTGCAACAGAGGCGGGAAATAATGAAGTGATTGCCCAGTGATGCTCAAACTGAGAAACACTACCCACTGTGAACATGCCCTAACCCCAATTCACTTTTTTACGATGCCCCGGCTTATGATTGATTCTTAAGCTAATCCCGATGACTACAATGAACGAGCCTAATGTTCACGTGCATCCCAAATAATACACTGCATTCAACCAATGCACTATAGTAAATATGTTGTTCGACTAATATCATTTTAAAAAAAATGCATACAGCATGTTTCCACATTGACCATTATGTTAATTTGCTTCACAGAATACATTTTTTGTTGTAAATTATGATGTACAGTTTCATAAAAATGTTTGGTTTGGTTTCATAAATACACAGATATCAATCTGCGCATGTTTCATGAATGTGGTTTAATGCAAAGAAAAATAGCAATAACAATATCCACATGAAATGATATTCACTAATAAATACTTGTACCAATTGTACAGCCATACATTTTATAACCTTTTTTATTAGTACTTAGTGCTTATTATTACTAAAATATTTAAATATTTAAAATAACATAACAGAAAATTAAATATAACTATAAAAAAACTAAAACTATGTCAATATGAAGAAAAATAGCAATACAAATATCCAAATTAAATCATATTAACTACAAAAAGTAAAAATACAAATAGTACCAAAGTATTACCATGCATGTCTAAAAACCATTGTATAACCATTTATTTATTTACTGCTCACTATAACTAAAATATTAAAATATTTAAAATAATAAAATAGAAAATAAACAACATTGCACCAAAAAGTACCATGATATGAGTACCAGCATGAATATGGTAATCACTCAGTGAGTCTGCCACAGTATGTTTTGTAAGTCAAAAGCAGTTCCGACTTGACTGTTTCGGTTGTGCGCATACTGCAGCTTCATCGTAGGATGGTTTGGGGGGATGTTATGGTAGGGGTGTGAACTGTGGCCCTATGGGGACCATATAGGGGACTCTCAGTATCACGGACTATCCGAGAACACACCAAAAAAACAAACACACACAGACAGACAGACAGAGTATGCCCAGACCAACAGGGGCGCTAGAGAAAGCCTGATCCAAACTAGTGTGGTGCCTACAAAGACCACCATGAGCAAACCCGCAGTACTGATTATAAATTAGTGTTAGTTTGAAAACCAATCAAAAAGCCCTTTACAACAGTTAATTAAAATGATTATTCTACCAGTACTGTGTGCTGTGTATTATTCGTTTTAAAGATTGCGAATTTAGTTAGCAACACGTAATGAACAACTATCGACTGAATTCGATGTTGTTATGCGTTGTTGAATTGCGGAAGAGTCGTTCAAAGCCAACCATAAGTGAGCTTTCATTTCGTAGGATGCTAAAGACTTAAGGCCATTCACATGGAAATCTCACCAAAAGGATAGCTATTAACCACACCAGCGGACGATAACGCTGTTTATTAAACCCCACACACTGGAGTTGTGTCATCGTCACTTTAAGGCGCGTGTTCTTTGAAGGATGGTGGTTCTGATGGCGTCGGTCATTTTTTTATCATTAATCTGCGCTGGCAACAAAATAAATCCCACGAATTCCACATTAATTTTTAGGTCTTTAGTTACGTATGTTTGGGGTGGATTGGAATTAGAATTTTTCATACGAAGTGTGTATCACAGATCAGCTTTTCGACTAAAAAACAGGACTTTTTTAGTGTGTTTGGCATTCATTTACACAACAACAACGCGGTATTGGAGGGCCTGAACGACGCAACGACTTTGAGTTAAGGGTTTCACAAAGTGTAGTTTTTGAAAATGCTAGCCATTTATCCGTCTACAAATCTAAAATACAAAAATGCAAATTGTGAACAACGGTAATGAGGTGTGACCGGCTTAATGTGATGGTCTATAGGAATTGCGTTCGTGAACGGCACAGGCAAGTCACCGCCCAACTACTGCCTGGCATAATAACTTAGCCTGTTTTAGTATGTGTGTGGAGTCTGATTTTGCAGCGATGTCTGCCTGTATGCAAAACTTTCAACAACGTTGTATGGAAAGAGAGCGTTACATTGTACCACTTTTGTCATGTAAAAAAACCACTTAGAAGGATTATTAACTTTTTATTTCTTATTGTTAGTTTCTCCCCGGTCTGTGGCAAATCGTCACTGGGGGCCCCTTTTGCCAGCGCCGAAAATACGTATCAATACGTCATATCACTGCAGTTCACAAACGTGCACTCCTGAGCCGTCCCACCTCCCCCCTTTTACCCTCTTTTACCCCCCGGCGTTACTTTGTTTCACCAGCGGTTGTCCTAAAGCGTTCATTTCGCCCAATACTTGAAGAGGTATAGTTTGTGACTCTAACAACTTTACTCTGCTGGAAGATTGAAAAAGGCTTTTGATTGTTAGCACCGACATATCCCAGCTCATATTACGGGTTTCATAGATGATAGGTTGTTCGGTAGCTCACGAGTACGGGACATACTGAGAGGGAGGCGCTTCAATTCGAATCCGGTGAACTATGGTTTGACAACACAGTTCAATCTGAATAGGAAGGTAAAAAAGGCACGGGTGCCTCCAACAACGTGTTTTTTGATTCAGTTTGCATGTTTAACCTAGCGGGAGGTTAGGGTGGGGTTTGGGGTAGGGTGTATTTCCAACACGAAAGAGCTGATCTTTAGGCCAGGTCCCGGCTGAATTCTGGAACGCCGCACTACGTTTGCCTGAAGAAACGTATAAAAAACCAGCCTATGCTACTATATAACGTAATAAAAAATGCAAGGTTGAACGTACTTGACACGTGTTTTAGCGCCATCAGTGGACAATTTCTCTTTGACACGCGGCCGAACGGCCCCCGTCTAGGTCGTGAACAAAGGTTGCAGAAATGTAAAGCGGAGGTATTGTATTTTATGAGACCTGGGTTGTATTTTCTTAGTGTGAAATAAGCATGCAACTGTAACACAGTACTAGCCAAGCTCGCTTTTCCAATAGTACGTGTTGCATTCGGCCGTGTTGCTATAGCCATTGCTGTTAGATCTGTGTATCTTGTATTCACGGAGTAAGTTTCTGGTCTGCTAGTGGCTGGCATCGCCGCTGAAGAAGGGTAAGAGGTCGGGGCTCACCTGCTGAGGGCAGTCTCTTTCCTCGGGTTGGGCCTCACGGGTACGCCGCCGTTCCCGCCTCACACTCCGCTCCCTACACGCTGCTCTGAGGGCGAGGAGAAACGAGGAGACAGACAGAGCGACAATAGAGGACACCGGGCCCGACTTCGAGAGTCTCAGCGGACCGTCAGAGACACCAACCCACCCCACGGCGCCCCTTCCCCTCACTAATCGAACATCGCAGAACAACAAACAGGATGTTGTTGGTGTTTTCGCCACTAACAATGATACTAGGCGGATGTGTCAAAGGTGTTGACTAGCAGAGTGGTTCTAGGACTTATCAGATGTTTCCAGTGTGTTAAGATGTTTGCCAGGGTGTTGCTATGCAGTTGTTTGCATTCTAAGTGGCTGCTAGGGGGCTCCAGATGGTTTCAAGTGCATTACTATGTAGTTGCCTGGGTGATGCTATGCAGTTGTTTGCATTCTGTTTGTTACTATGTGGTTGCCAGGGTGTGATGCGTTGTTTTATGTTCAAGCCAAGAGAGGGATTGCGTCTGGTGCTCCATTGATTTTTAAATGATTGTATATGTGGGCGCCCGGAGATGTTGCTCTGGCTTTGTTGCATTTGAGTAGCGTTTCAACGGGGGCGTCAGATGTTTTTAACGGGGTACATATGTGGTGCAGGGTGTGCTATGGCAGTGTTTGTATTGAGTTGTTGCTAGCGGTGCTTTAAATGGTTTTAAACTGTCGCGATGTAGTTGCTAGGGGAGTATTAGATATGGCTCCCGGCCCCCTCCAGCAGTGTGCGCTATGTTTTTTTTTCAGCTGTTTATCATCCCAGCAGGTGGACAATTGTGTGTCTGCTGTACTTTTGCTGTCAGGGCTTGATCACTATGACTATCAGCCTAGTACTAGTAAACGCCTAACACACATAGTGTGTCTGCAGGAATAAGCCTATGACCCTGATTTCAGTCAGTCATTACGCTCTTCCCATGCGTCCGGATCAGTGTGGTGTATGTGAGTGAGTGGTGGTGTGTGTGGGGTGTGTGAGATCTCCTCTGCCCGCTCGTGTGTGCGGCTTGTTGAGGAAACCCGCTCCCGGCAGGAGTTTGGGCAGTCTAGGTTTTGGGCTCGGAGCCACCAAACATCAATGATTCAACAAGAGGAGTGTGCACGACACACAACAAACTTTTCTATTTAACCATGAGTAGTGTACTTGTAGTGTACACGTGTCATATCACAATTGCCAGCGAAAATCCGAGGATGATGAATACAGGCTCAGGTTATAACAAAGTACCATGGTAAAGTAAAGATAATACCACAGTATCTTTGAAAGTACCAGGTATATGAACAGGCTGGGTGGAAAACTGGATTACATGTCATTGGAGTATGTAATCCCAGATTAAAAAATTGGAGTATTGTAGGTAATTTGATGACTAGTACAGTTTTGAACGATACATAATAGAGTACAGTACTTTCTATGGATTTACATGATTACACATATTCCCACAATTCCAAATTTTACAAAACACATCATTTAAAAGAGTTTTTAACTAACTTACACTACTTAACAAAAATTTCATCTATTGGGCATTTGTGCTCATATACCAGTAACAGACATTAGTACAGAATTGACCCAGCACGTAGTAATGATAGGAAAGGGGAGTAGTTTATGTTTTCTACTCATGCATACAAAAAATACACAGTCCCACCAACCAGTTTTTCTTTTGGCCGTGTGGCACCCTTTCCAACAGGATCACCCATCCAGTAATTACCCCAAACCCGCACACAGTAGACCGCACTGGTACCTTTGATCTCTGCACCCAAAAAATCCACAAACTGATTTTGTATCAATCTTTCCTCACCCCTAAATTGTCACAGCCTGCACCTCTCTAAGCCAGTCACCTCATCACACAAGCAACCCATACGTGACAGAGTGCATTGCAGGGTGCCTGTGATTGAAGCTGCATATCACTGAAATTCAGACTCGTCGCTGTCTGACAGACAATTGTTGTCAAGTAAATCCAGCGTTGCCGGTCTTTCGCTCGGTGAGCTGTCCCTCCCCGAAGTGCCAGTCGGGCCCGGCGCCGATGATGCGCGCTCAGCAGCCAGACAGCGTGAAGGGCCGTGCGGTCACTGTTTGTTCATTCTTCCTTTCATTCGTTCTCTGTCGATTTTGATTCTCTTCATCACTGCAGCTAAACCTAGACACGCGACGTGGGTTTCTGCTCTTTCCATGTCTTCGTTGTAACTCTTGCCGCACGCTGTCCGCTACTCGAGTGCCCCTTACCTGCACAAATCTTGCTGTCACACCCGCCGGGCGTGACTGGCGCGGGCCTTTTGACTTGTCTCTACGAACCAGCTCCCCGATACCTGTGGTGCACAATCCCTGGTGGAATGGACGTTGTGTTTCACTATTAACCCGTCCGGATAAACCTTCGTCGTTGACCTGTTGTGCTTTCTGCTCGCTTCGCTCGCTGCGATGGGGACCACATGCGGACACCTACAACACCATGTACAAATACTTAACACAACAGGCCTCACACTGACGTGATCTCTGGGGATATATATATTATATATATATATACTCTACTATTCTTCTCTGATTTTTCACGTGCTGTCACACCGCTCCTCCGCGATTACTCCGCCCCAACCCTCTAACGTTTGTTCCTCACTCTCGGTGGTCCGTGGTTTATTCTTCTCTATCTCCATCCCCCCCCCTACATGTGCTTTCTTCCGACACTTCTGTGTGACTCCTTCATTAACTTTCCCTCTATATCCTTATATGACTATCCCGTATCCCGTCTCTTATTTCCCCCAGTCCTATGTAAACTATTTTTCCCAATCTCGGCTGTCTGTGTGTTATTCTACCCCATTCCTCCCATCCCCGTCTCTCTCCCTCCTCTCCTTGTATGTCTCTCTATCTATATGGTCAATCTCTCTCCGTATCTTGCCCTCCCCCTACATTAGCCGCCTGCCTTACGCACGCCCCGGGCCACCCTTGTACCCTCCTCTTGTTCGTCCGTACTGATCCCCGTGCCTTGCTCGCATGGTATTCCTTCCAATTCTTTTCCCACTGTATTTTGTTACATTGCCACGCCGCCGAACGCCCTCTGCGCTCCCCATCCGATAATTAACCTGTGCTTCCCCCCTTCACCTTATTAACTTAATCTATGCCCCCCCCCCCCCCTCCAATCCCTTATACCCCCCCCTCTTTCCAACTGAACCTCCCTTACAACCTCCGTCGACCTACACCCAAAAACGCTACCTCACATCCCTTTGCCACCAGCCTTTGACCGCGACCTTTACACCTCTAAATATACCCCGCTCCGGTCCTTCCCCTCTGGCTCCGCCTGTCCCCTTCCAGTACTACTACAACTTCAGCTTCACATCATGCGCCGCGCCCACGCGAACCTGTTCTAGCGTTTTTATGGTCCGCCGCATGCCATGCCTGTGTTCACTCTCCACCCCTGCTCCCGTCCGCTGCCTTCTGCCACGCTCGTGCAGGAGCCCGGCCGTTTACCCAACCCCACCCACCAGACCGAATCCGCATTCACGAGCCACGCACCGACCCCAAGCTGCCTGCTGCCAATGTTCCGTCAACCGCTATAGACCCATTACTGCAGTTTGCCTATGGCTATTCCCCCCCCCCCGGCACTTGCTGGGCTAGGGATTACGTTGCCCCTTATGGCTGACAAGCATCAAGACGGTGGAATGATTCTATTTCAAGCGGCATGTGGGCTACCCGACCGTCGGATGGACTTTAGATATTCAGAATCGTCTCAACGACTCGGGTGGTGTGGGGGGGGACTAAGTGGGTGTTGTTTAAGTGATCATGCCAAACCTTACCGCCGCTCCGCGCTCAATAGGGTCGATAAATTAATCGAACCAAGCAGGAGAATAAATGTCCACCTTGCAGTGGAACCACACATTATACAGTTCAGCCTAAACATGAAGATCCTCATTACATTCATCATACGATGTTATTTTTTACGGCGAAAACAACTCTCCCAGGACAGGTTCACTCTGCTTTTTTAACCAGTTAATGCAAGTCCTGGCCATGCCTGCACATTTTTTTAAGCGCCCCCCACCTTATAATACACGCAAGTATCGTAACAGTAGTCATTGTGCCTTCTGTGCACATACTTGTTGTATTTATGAACTACCTAGGCGACTCACCTGTAGATCTATTCTTTTATGATGGTTTGTTCGGTATATGGCTTTTCCGATATGGGCCCTACAGAGCATCCCACGCAGGCCTGACTGATGAGATTACTACCTTTTGCATCGGTCGGGATATCTCATTAGTGGCTGTGAACCTATGTCCTTAACTATGGGATCACGCACGCGGTCAGGATGTGTATCCCGTCTTGTGTGAGTCTATTTAAAACTATCATAAATGTTCACACCCCCCCCCCCCAAACACAATTCTTAACTATCAACTATTGATTGTGCCTTTCTTTTTTTTCGAGCATGCACTGATACACTTTGACGAGGAACCCCCCCATCCATGTCCTCTGTGTCTGCGGACTTTCTTTCTTCTTTTGGGCGCTGATGTTACTGAGGTGTCCACTATTGTCTCCACCCAGATTCGGCTCTGTCCCATTATGCATAAATAGACGGGGATTGTCCTGTATGGTTAGTGTGTGCGTGTGTGGTCTGGTTACTGGACTACTACCGGACATTATGGGGAGTGGGTGCTACCTGATAACACCTGCACCATTATCACACACTGTACGGACACACTTCCACACAGTCTGCACTTTCAACACACACACTAATACACACACACGCACGCACACACACACAGGTCATTACCAGGATCTGTGCTGCTTTTGTGGGAACATTTGGAGAATTCCACAAATGAATTCAAATATGGTCAAATAATGGAGTTGACTATTTATTGCACTATTATACATAATCAAAATAGCTGTAATATTTCATAAACCTTTCCCTGATCCGTTAACACTCACTAATTTAATTTCTAAAACACAAAAAAACTCAAACTGGACAGAAGATGTTTCAGATTCAAAAACTCACGTCTGATGTTAATCAGTCAATTAATTTGTTCATAAGTTAATTAAACTGCACACTAACAAAACCCCTAACATCTTTAAAATTATTTTATTATTCAAATACAATCTTTTTTTTTTTATACGTTATTTTGAATAAATACATTATTGTAAATTATGTTTCCAACTAAGCACATTTCTGGATGCCCCTGAATAGAGGTTCAGTCAGATTTAACTCATTTCCGAGCACAAAACTACAGTCAAGCAAAACCATAATCACAGTATGTTATTTCTGTAGGTGTTATTTGACGTTTCCCACGCGGCGAAATTAGCTACTTAAAATAACCTAAAGTGACACCTCCAATGCAGTCGTCCGATTTCGACAGTATTGGCCTTTTACCTTTTCTCTCTTGTCATTATGCACTCAAAGCTCATCAATACACCTCGAAGCATCCGACCCCCAAAGTGCATCTCATAGGCCTGTTACCATCCCTCTCCCTGCCATAACATGATACTTTTCCCCGGTTCCCTTGTAGGACGCACGTACCGCTTAACTAACTGTGTTTGTACATAAACAGATTGTTGTGCCATGTGAAGATGAATGCCGGTTTAAACGGGACGGACAGACAAACAGAGAGATTGACAGAGCGTTGCTGATTGGATGAGGAGAAATGAAAATAGTCAGCTGGTGACATTTACAGATGTTAAAATTAAACATTTATGCTAGCAGATTTTCGGGGAAAACTATTGAGCGGCTATTTGGACTAGCAAAAACGTCACAGCGTATTGCTAGGGTTTTGTGATGGGCGGGCCGCTGGCTATGTAGTTTGGCCAAGTGTGTCTTAGGGTTTTTACTGACTGCTATTGCACTTAGGTACAGTTTCCTGGCTGGCGCCAGTGCATTAGCAGTTGCTGCAGAGAGGAATAATGGGATTTGTGCATTGTTGGCTATAGGTTGTTAAGCAGTTGCTAAGGTGTTCTCATTGGTTTTCAATGCTGGGTAGTAACTGATTACATGTAACCTGGATTATGTAATCAAGGTCACAAAACCTATTACGTATTAAGTTATAGATAAATATTAATGTATCATTAAGTAAAACACATTTGCATGTTTACAGTTCTATGA